>CAUYON010131704.1:0-26816 GCA_963573935.1 Arctocebus calabarensis
GAGATTCCTAGCCAGGCCCCTCCAGCCCCAGCTCTCTCCTGGCTCACCTGGGTCCGAATGACAGTGGAGGGAACAGGTGGCTGTGCTGAGCCAACCGAGAAGACCTGTTTGCAGGAGAGGAACACAGCCTGCCTGTGACCCAGCAGGTAGGTCCAGAATTACATGCCATTGACAGTTTGAGTAAGAGCCAGAGGTCTGACAGCCCTCAGACAGGGCGGGAGGAGGAGAAGGATCATGGTCTGTGACTGGGGGTAGGGGGGCAAAGCAGCTACAGCAGATCTCTGAATTCCCCCCACAAAGTCCTAAGCTCGACTCACAATGGCTCCCTCCTCTGCCCTGTCCTTACCTGTACTTCATGTCCAGTTTTCCAGATCAGCAGGGCAGTCCATGCAAACTAGTGTTAGGTAGATAGTTAGAAATCCTGCTCTCCTAGGGAAAAAGGACAAGGGTGGGGCCTCCAGGCCCCATTTCTGTGCTTCCCACCTATCCCAAGTGATTGCTCACACCTGGGGAGGGGGGGCGCACCTCCAGGTCTGCCAATCAGAATTTAGCATGCCAACCGCAACAGGATGCAGAAGACTGTCTAGCCTACCAGCCAGGCGACACAGACACAATAGAACCCTGAAGATGACCTGGAACAGCCTTCAGGTTAATTATCATGTCATTAGCTTAAACCGACATTATGGTTCACATCCCACAAAGGGCCCTCAGAGAGGATCATGGGAGGTCTGTATGGGCACGAAGACTCTGGTTCCAAGGTGACCTCTGGATCATAGGTTAGACCCAACCCAGGGCCATAACCTATGCCTGTTTGCCTCTTTGCCTTTCTTGGTCACGACAGTGGAGGCCAATTCACTGTCTGGCCAACACAGCTTGTTCCGTAAGCTGATGGGTCAGTAGTTTTCAACCTTCCTAATGCCTCCTAAATCTGCAACCCCTTAATACAGTTCCTCTTGACTCCTGCTCCCACTGCTGTAAAGTACTCTGTTGCTTCAGAATACTTGATTTGGGTATCCACTCTGCTGAAGAGGACATTTGGGTTGGTCTGCTTTGCGGCCACAAGCATAGTGTCGTCACGAACATTCTTGCACATGCCAGATCATAGTTTACAAGTCTGTTCCAGGACTGCTCATCATTGCTTTGGCCCTCTTTCCCAGGAAAATGGCTCACTCCCCAGGTTCATATTTGTGGAGTTGATTTCACAACTCTTTTCCAATTTCCTTTGATTTCATTAGGGTACCTTCTTCCTCTCAAAATACTGTCAAAAAAATTTTTGATACAAATTTACCAGGTTTAAGGGCATGGAAAGGTCATTAGCATTTACTCCTCTCTGGGTGCCCACAGCTTCTTTTCGAGTGCCCTGAACAAAGCAAGTGTTTAGAACATGCATTCAATCGAACTGAATTGTTAAAGAACAACCCCACCGTCACCACCACAACCATTTCCTCTTGATTTTCTCCAGGCAAAATACCATCACACCCTTAACCATCCTTTACAGCAATGATACTCAAGTATTTTGTTCCAGTATGTGAGGGTAAAAGAAATTTTTAAAAATTTATACTCATTCATACATTTTTAAGCTGCCATCTTTATCATTAGCTTAAATACACACAAGGGCTGAAACTTCTGCCATATTTTATTTTTATTTTATTTTATTTTTTTTTTTTGAGACAGAGCCTCAAGCTTTCTCCCTGGATAGAGTGCTATGGCATCACAGCTCACAGCAACCTCCAATTCCTGGGCTCAAGCGAGTCTCCTGCCTCTGCCTCCCAAGTAGCTGAGACTATAGGTGCCCGCCACAACGCCAGGCCATTTTTTGGTTGCAGCCATCATTGTTATTTGGCGAGTCTGGGCTGGATTTGAACCCACCAGCTCAGATGTACATGGCTGGTGCCTTAGCCTGTTGAGCCACAGGCGCCGAGCCTCTGCCATATTTTAAATTATTTAATACGTTAATGATTTTTTTTAAAAACTTTGAAACTGCAAATGTAGCTCATATAATTTATAGAAAACGTCCACCATATTATATAACTGGCAAAGCTGTCATCATTTTTGAATTAATTAGCAAATTAGACTTACTGTCACGCAGACATGGCTTTCTGTTGTTTTTAATTATTTCAAATAAAGATGTTAATGCATATCCCTTAGCGAACATCACTTCTAAATTCCAAGGTACATGGTTGATGTATGTATGTATGTATGTATGTATGGATGGATGGATGAATAAAAACTCACCATGAGCTTTTCTACTGAATGAAACAAAGTGACACACCTTCAAAATTTCCTCCCAGATCTTCCTTTGCTTTGCTTTCCCGTGGCTCTTTCTCATGAGGGGTGATGTGTTCCTGAATCCTTTGTTTGTGCCCAGAAGTCTTTTATGGCCCAGGATAATGTTCCACAGGAAGATCCAAGATGGAGGAGAGGAATGTTTTTCTTCTTTTCTAAACTGGGGGCTCACAAAGGGGAGGTAGGGAGCTATGCTCTGAACTACTTTGCTCTACTTTTCTTCAATCATGTAGAGGAGAAGGTGATTAGTGTTTCAAATATGTTGGGTCACTTTGTTTTCTTATGCTAGTAAGCCAAGCTATGACCCTTATATTACATAGGTATAAAAGACCCATAAGAATCCAGAAACTAGTCAGAGGGTAAGTTTTCTAGTTTCTTGAGAAAACAAGCAGTAAGAAATAGTATCTTTGCTTACCTGGCATTTGGAAAGTTTAAAATCCCGTCTCTGATGTATACTGTTTTGTTTGCTAATACTGTGTTCAGGTGTTTTCTAGTTAGTGTTAGAATCAGCATTATTATCAGTTCTTAATTAGCTAACAATATTTATTTTGTTCATTACCTGAGGTCAAATTTTAATTTGGGTTGACTTTTCCCTGAAATTTAGCACAACAAACATCTTGGCTCATTTGCCCCCCACAGCTCCAATAGTTTGAGCTCATGGAATGCAAACTAATTTTAAAATAAGCAAGGGACTTGAAAGGCAAGCTTTTGCTGCCAAAAAAGAGAAAAAAAAAAAAGTCAAGGAAAGGAAAGAACATAATGCATTATTAGCCAACTGATAGTTCTCTGACATCTGGTATCCCCTATTCTCCAGAACAGCTGCAAACCTGAAAATAGCCCCCCAGGCTTCTGGGAGTGAGCGGTGGCTCACTCAGGGAAGAATCAAACTTTGAAGGTTGTAGAAGACAAGAGAATCAGAAGGTTGTAGAAGACAAGAATCAGAAGACTGATTCTTCTAGTCAACAGCACATACCCAAGAGAACAAGATCTCTGAAGGCCATATAGTCAGCCGGATAGAATATCAAAATTCAGAGGCCCAGGGGGAGTGACCAGGGGGAAGACAGAGGAACAGAAAAAGTGATGAAAACGAGGCAAAAACAGAGAAGCCAGAGCAAAGCACAGATATGTCGGTGATTCAGGAAGAAACAGTGTCCACGAGAGTGAAAAGAAGGAACTTAGAAGAACCCAGAAAAGCTGGGCACAATGGCTCATGCCTGTAATCCTAGCATGTTGGGAGGCCAAGGTAGGAGAATGGTGTGAGCCCAGGAGTTCAAGGTTGCAGTGAGGTATCATGAGGCCACAGCACTCCAGCCTGGTGACAAAATGGGACCCCATCTCAAAAATAATAATAAAATTAAATTAAAAATAGAAAAGAACCCAGAAGACAAGAGCAAGGAAAAGTAGCACCAGCTGGAGGCGAAGAGCAGACTGGAGACGCCCAGGTCCGCGGCCCTACCCCAAACACCTCAGGCCAGCTGAGGGCCCCCACGGTGCCGAAGTTAGCGCCTTTGCTCCGGTTAGATCCCTTTGACTTGAAGGAACGGAGATGTCTGCATGTTACCACCTTCGTCACCCTCATCACCCCTGGATGCACGTCTCCATAGTCACGGCTTCCTCATGGCTTTGCTTACCTACACACCTGACTTTATGTCCTAACTGTTTCATTTACTTCACAAATCTCTACCTTTTTTCATGTTTGGTTTAAATTATTTAAATTATTGTGCGTCCTATTTATCCAATTCAAGTGTGTAAGCCAGATTATAGGCCAAAAGTCATTTGCCAGCCTTGTAGGCTGGCTACTTTGAGGATAAAGGCCCCTTTTGATCCAATCGGTTGGGGAAGTCACAGGCTTCAAAACACAGCTACTGTAGACCTCCCCATCGGCAGAAATTGTGGCAAGCAGGCGTCATAAAATGTCTAATGAGACTCTGAGCCACCCAGGAATGTTCACTTGGTTTATCATGTTCTGTCTAACAAAGCAGGAAAATCAGATGTAATTTCCAACGAGGATTTTACATCTTAAAAGAGTAACTTTCACTTATGTCAATAGCTTACTTATTCTGCATACCACATAACAGAGGTGACTAGATTTTCTTTCTCAGATCATACAGTGGGTTTGTAAATACTCTTCTTTAACCGAGGGAGTTAAAGTGATACTGTTATGTTCAGTTTCTGCTGAATGCACCTACCTTTTCCAGTTGGAATGGTAGGGAGTGTTTCTATTGAGGCACCTTAATCCATTTAACCCACAGCTTCTCAACTACAGGACACATGACTCATAAATTTCTTGAGCCTTTCATGGGATACAATTCTGGCACCAAGTCAAAGTGCTGACTTTTAAATTTCTTACATCACAGGTTAAAAACATATACATCAGTCCCTGGGAAAAATGGTAAACAGATGGCACTTTACTCCTACAATGGCAATATCATGTTCTTACTAAAAACAATGGCCACAATATAAAAATAAATAAAAATAAAATGGCCACAATATAAAAGCCAATCAGAACAAAGTCGATATAAACCACCATAACTGGAGTGTCTTTCTACTGCCCCTCGGCCAAACCACACCTGTCATCCTTCCAAGTTCAGGCAAGTCCCACCTTGTCTGTGAAGTTCCTGGAAGAACAATGGTTGGAACAAGAAAGACAGGGAAGGACAAGATCCTGGGAAGCAGTCTGGGTGACTAGGAGAAGTTTTTGGAGCTGACAGAAAAAGGGGTGGAGGGAGGAAGGCCGTCAGCATCAGGAAGGACCCGTGCCAGCAGCTGGAACTGTTCCCTGGAGCAGATTCAGTGGTTGGACTAGTCTCAGGAGCTCCAAAGAGAGAAGAAAGACAAATTTCAGTTCCAGGACTTTGGGGCAGGACAGAAACAGGAGATACTTGTCCAGAATACCAAATCAGAGTAGGAACAACAGACAGAAGGATGGGATGCTGAGCCAGCCTGCTGGTCAAACGGCAAGATGGACAGAGTTCCAGTTTGAAGTGGGCTGAGCAGCGGGTATTTAACTAACTTCCAAATTTAGGGGAATGAGACAGAAAATCAAGGTATCAAATGATCTCTCTCTTCTCTGAATTCTTGTGGGTTCTTAATAAGCAGTAACTTGATTGTTCTCACCTTGTCTCCTAATCTAGGTGGAGTTTGTTTTTTTGCAGTTTTTGGCCGGGGTCAGGTTTGAACCCACCACCTCTCATATATGGGGCCAGCACTCTACTCCTTTGAGCCACAGGCACCGCCTTAGGTGGAGCTCTTTTGACTTCGGGGGCCAGAAACCTATTCAAACCAACTCAAGTTAAAAGGATTGTTGACAAAAAGGATACAGAGAGGTATCAGAGGGATTGGGGCAATGCAGAACAAACCCACTCTCTCATGGCTTTCTTGTTTCTATGCATCACTATTCCATCTACATTTCTACTGTTCTTGACCTGTTCTATCTGTGCTTCCAATCTCTCAAAACACAAATAACCCGATAATAGCTGCTCAAACCTGACTTCATACTCTCTCATTCAAGTGCCCTTCACCAGTGGAGTTTCTGTTTTCTAACTATACATTTTCTGTTGAAGATTTAGAATTAACTTGGCTTTTCTTTTCCAGAAACTTTCCAAGGTGTGGGCAGCCATGTTTGTGTGTCAGGTGTGCCCCTCCAGTGATAGTGTGGCTAGGCAGAACCTCTGGGTTCTGAACAATAATCTAGAGCAAGAGACCTCTGTGGACTATGCATAAGATTTATGGGGACACATATTTTTCCAGGACATATTCCCAACAGATTGTGGAATTCTGGAAGACTAGAAAGGTGACACATGTAGGGTGCATATTTAGTAGAAGCTCTATTAATCACCCCTCACTTAGCTGACTCTCCATATACGCTCTCTATTTCCTCAACAACCACTGCTCCATGCCCACAGCATAAAGAAGTCTCTCAGCCAGGAAACTGCTCTGTTCACTTCCTCCCTGGAGCTGTGAGCTTGCCAGGGAGCCGCCATGTTTGTTCCCATACCTGTTTACAACAATAGGGCTCTTGTTATAATTACATAATTACTTTATAACAGGTAAATTTAGAGCATGTGAATAGAAAAAAACTTATCCAACAAAAACAAATTTGCAAGCTTTGAAAAGATTCATAAAGTTGGATCGCACACATACACAAGGAAAACTTACAATCAAATTAGACGTGAGAAACACAACCCTAAAAGACTAGGGGAAATACACAACTGTTCTACAAATATTCTGCACTCAGCTTCCTTGAAAACTCTTTAAATTGTTGACTCACTTGAAAGCAACCAAAACTGGAAATTATAAATGATTCACTAAGGAAATGATTTATTCCAGAAAGAAACACAGAAGTCCACTCGGCCAATCTAGAATCAAAGCAAAGCTCTCAGGCATCTATGCAAAACTGGCAAGTGAATTTAATATATTTATATAAATGTTTGTGTTTACATATTAATCTGCATGTGTATGGACAATGAAAACCCTTTGGGTAGTATCATTTATCATTTGCTTCAGTACCTGCCAACTATCAGCAGTAGATTGGGTAGGATGACTTCTGCTACAATTTTAATCCTTCTTGCCTCTCCTTCTCAGTAACTTGCTTAGCAACGAATACATAAGAGACACTAACACACCCTCGTTCCTTGACAATCTCAAAGGAGGTAAACAGGCCAATTACAACAAATACCTACACCCAAATTATCTTCATGGTCCAGTATCCCTCAAGCATTGAGCCAATAGTGAATGATAACAATGATTAAAGTAGTTGATGTTTACTGAATGCTTGCAATGTGACATGCGTGGGGGCACGGGTTTTACGTGTAATAACTACTATGGCTGTTGGCCAATAGTGAACTATTAATTCCAAGAACTAAAATAATGTGATCTCTCGCTTTGAATTGTTAAAATGTTTGGCATGCTTTTAAATATCCACCCAAACAACAGAGAACCTTCTTATACATGGCCCTACCCGTGGAGATGTGGGAAGCCAAGCCATAGGAACAGTGTAAAATAATGACAGTCCATTCTCGGCCCTTCTACCAGCTAGTGCGATGGGTAAGAGGAACAGCTCTGGAGTCAGGTTCCTGGGCATTAACTTGCTACAAGACCTTAGCCACTACTTAACCTTTCTAAGTCTCGGCTTCCTCTTCTGTAAAATAGGTTGTTATAGGAACTAAACGAGGTAAGAGATGAATGGGAAGACCGGATTTTCTTTTCCCCTCATCCCCATGTTTTCCTTATGTACCCACCTACCCATCATGCAGAGAAGAAGGGCGGTAAGCACTGTAAAAAGAAAACACACTGTCACTCTAATCACGCCTGGAGTCACATACAGAGCATATGACAATCATGTCATCTTCTGTAGAAGATGAAGAGCCTAAAACCTCAGCATGTCACTGTGGGGCCCAGAGCAAGAGCACCTGGAACCTCTTCCCCAGGGTGCAGCCATCCTTTCATTCTGTCATGGAGTTCCAGCCGTGTGCCAGGCATCGTTTCAGATGCAGCAGTGAACAAAACAAGGTCCCTGCTCTCAAGGAGCTTACGTGACATTCTAGTTAAAGAAAAGAGGAAGAGTTTACGCGTAAAACCCGTGCCTCACGCAAGTCACATTGCAAGCATTCAGTAAGCATCAGCTACTTTAATCGTTGTTGTCATTATCAAGCCAATTGAAAAATCTGATTTCGAGTTATTGAAATATATCCCTCGACTCCACCCTAGATACAGCTATTTCCCACCCTAAAGCTGAACCCACCTTCCACTGGTCTTCCCAGGAGCTGACCAGGGACCCCTGTGCCTTCAGGAGCACAGAACACCTTGCTTTTTTTATCTTCCCCTCCCCCACCTTCCTACCTGTTTTCAGAAGTCACCACAGGTTCATAGCTCTCCAGAGGTTAGGAACGGAAGCAGGGCAGTTGGAGCTGCAGTGCTCTATTAAAATATGAATAATTGATGTTCCAGCTCCCATTTTATTCTAGCAGTAAAAGACATCCCCCCTCATCTAGGGGCTGCCTCCACCTCTGTGCAGTTCTATGAAGCACAGAGAAGCCCCCGAGGGGCTACCTGCTAAGCTAAGGTCCCTTAAGTCCACAGCCGCGGTCCTCCTCAGTTATTTATTGTGTTTGTTCTTTATTGCTCTCCTCCATGATAACATAAGTTCTTACGAGGGCAAAGATATTATGTTTGTTCATCAGAACGATGCCTGGAACATATCAGGCCCTCAGTAAATATTTGTTGAACAAACGAACAAAATCTTCAGAGGAAAAAGCTTTTTATCCATCCGGGCAGGGCCCTGTGGTCCTTAGCAAGCCTCCAAAAGGCAAAACCAAACAAAACCTGGTCAACTGACTGAGACTATTTTTTTCATAGAGTCGAACTGAAGGTTAGTGTGGTGGGTGGGCAAGGGGCTTTTCTGCTCGCTGGAGTAGGGAACTCCAGCTGCGTGTTGCCTGCCAGTCTTGTTTCCACGCTTTTATTTATTATTTTTTAATTTTTTAATTTTAATCTGTGCATGTGTGTGGAGACGGGTGTCTCACTCTTGCTCAGGCTGGTCTGGAACTCCAGCGATCCTCCCGCCTCGGCCTCCCAGAGTGCTAGGACTACAGGCAGGAGCCACGCCCCGCCGCACTCTTCCCACAGCTGCATTCCTGGGTCTTACGCTGTGCACCTGTTCATTCGACATGATGGCTACGGGGAACAAATTGAAGGACTTAACGTATCTTTTCCTCCCCTTGCAGCATGAAGAGCAGTTAGCGAGATCCTGGATAGGCAACACTGATATGTAGTGAAACTGAGACTTGAAAGCTCCATCTTCAGTTGCAAGATCTTGTCCTGAAGAAGGCCGACCGACCGCACAGCTGTGGCAGGCCGGGCTGCGGTCCTGGGCGCCCTTAGTCAGGACGTATAGGGCAGGAGTGAGGGGAAAGGAAGGTGGCAGAGGGGGTGCCAGCGTTCTGGGCGTCTTCCTCCCCACTCCCCAACCCCCAGCTAACTGGAGAAAGCACCGAGTTCTGGGCCTTCGCAGAAGCCGCAGACACCGGGATGGAAGGAAGCTGGTGGAGGGGACCTTGGGCGCTCACCACGCGGAGCCAGGCGGTGTCAGGCTGGCTCCGGAAGCTCACGTCCCACCAGGCAGACGCCTCCCCCCCCCACCCCCCCCACCCCCCGGCTGCCCGCAGAGCGTGCTGGAGCCACCAATACGTGGGCCTGCTGACACGGGCCGAGAGACTGAGGGGCCACCGTGCAGATCTGCCTTGGCGCCTTTCCCCACTTTTGCTCCAGGTCCCAGAGTTGTGAGCAAGGGCGTGGTGGGGGAGCAGGACTCCTCCCCTTCCTTAAGCCCAGCCAGGGAGAAGCCCCGTGGCTCTCTCTGCTCCTTTATTCGCAGGCACCTACCTCTTCAGTCTTCTGTGGGACACACTCCTTCCCCTCACATCCCTTGAATCCTTTTCTGGCCCCTCGACTCCCCACGACTGCCTACCCCTGAGTTGTTCTTAGACTTTAACAGCTCACTCAACAACTCATCTCGCAATATATGTCTTCCAGGCAAACTGCAAAATATGAAGAGCCATATGTTCTTTCTGCCTTAAGCTTTCTCTCTTTTTCTGTTTATCAAGGACTCCAGCAGTTTCTCTTGTGTTTCACCCAAAGCAATAACCCTGCCTGGCCACCAACTGTGCTCCCAAGAAAATCAGTTCTGAGCTCGTTTTCTCCATACAAAATGAGATTTCTAAGGTCCCTTCCAGCTTTTAAATTCAGGGACTTTCCAAGGAGAACTAGAATTGGTTTACTAGATACAGCTGCTCTAGCTACAATGGTTTGGGGTCTAAATGCATTGCTTCTGGCAGTCACGGTTGGGTAGAATCTGTGAGCAGCTGGCAGGAAGAGTGACCCCTGGTTCCCTCCCTCCTGGACACTCATGACCTGTCTCAGTTCTTCTAAAACTGGGTCCCTGGAGCTGTATACATAAAAGGTCTGACTATTGTGTTTATGAACTTGCCACCATGCCCTTATGTTGGCAACACTGTAAAACAACTCAGTAGGGTTTTGTAACCTTGATATCAGTGTCTCACAGCTGTGTTTGTGTTAACTTGTGGCAGTGTCTTGCCAAGTGGCATTCGGTATTGAGTGTTTTTGTGTGTAGTCACAAGAATGTCAGAGCTTGAATTAGAGTAATAAACAAACATTTGTAAATTTCTTGTTAAACTTGGCAAGAGTGGAAGTGAAATCAGGGACATGTTAGTTCAAGTTTATGGAAATAATGGCATGAAGAAAACAGCAGTGTACAAATGGATTAAATATTTTTTTCAGAGGAGAGAAAGCATCACTGATGAACAGATGTTAGGGCAGCCAGTAACAAGCAGAACTTGTTACTTGATGGAAACACTGCAAAAATCCCCCTAAATGGTGCATCAAAATCATAAGCTGACTGAGAAGCATAGCAGACCAAGTGAACATTGATAGAGAAACAGTTAGAAAAATTTAACTGAAAAGGTTGGCCAACAACTCATGACTCTTGCATCATGACAATGCACCAGCTCACACAGCACTGTCTGTGAGGGAGTTTTTAGCCAGTAAATGAGTAGCCATATTGGAAATACTCTCCCTACTCACCTGATTGGGCCCCCAGTGGCTTTTTCATTACCTGAAGATAAAGGAAACATTGAAAGGAACACATTGTGATGACATTCAAGACATCAAGGGTAAAGCAACGATACCTTTGATGTCCATTCCAAAAGAGTTCCAAAGTTGCTTTGACAGGTAATCTAAGCACTGGCATCAGTGCCTGGCTTCCTAAAGAGAGTACCTCGAAGATGGCCATGGTGATATTCAGCAATAAGGAATGTAGCACTTTTTCTAGGATGAGTTTATAAACTTGTCAGAGTTGGCACGACCAACCTGATACACATAGTGGCTGAGATGTAGCCAGGAGGTGGGGCGGGACCTTTTTCTGAAAGTTTAACTCGGAAAGGAGGAAATTTTTCAGAGAAACTTTTTGCTAGGAGATTATGAGATACAAAAACACAAAATCATAGAAACATCCAGACAGCCCACATTCTTGCAAGTAACTTGAATAAAAGGCAGATGTTGACACACAGATTTTAGGCAGCCTTAAGGCCCAGGTCATTTCCCTCCATGACCATGGAGAGAGGAGGTTACCACGCAGATCTTCAAACCACCACTGCCCAGTGTGCGTGGCAGCTTTCCAAAGCCCGGCAGACCAAAGACGATGGGCTCTGGGATGCTGCGCAGGTGACCTTTACTCCAGCTTTGCCCTTTTCTAGATGTCCAGCCTTGGACAAGCTTCTTAACTTCTCTAATTCTCAGTTTCTTTTCTATTGAATAGGAATATCTCTGTACCATTGGGTGGAGTGAATAGTAATTGAGAATGAATGTGTTTCATTTGGAGATCTTCATTGTAAACATGGGATTCAAACTGCTGTTGGTATAAGGATGATGGCAATGGATTGTGGCGTGCTGAGGGACCACTGTCCCTAGGAAGGCCATGAAGCCAGGAAGGCTCCCCAAGTGTCACTGGCAATGGATTATGGTATGCTAAGGGACCACTGTCCCCTGGAGGCCATGAAGCCAGGAAGGGTCCCCAAATGTCACTGCCAGATGCTCCCGTGGGACACTCCTGCTGCAGCAGCTGGCACAGCATCCCTGCAGCTCGTACCATCTGGCCCCAGCCTGCGAGGCATCTGCTGGGCCTCCCTGCACCACTTCTGAGCAAGGTGTCTCAGGACACCCCTGTCTCGGTCTCACAGAACCTGAGTTCCCAGTTTTATTATTCCTCCAGGTGTGTCTCTGGCCCTGGGAAGGCCCACCCTGTCCAACCCATTTTTCTCTATCTTGTTTAATTTGAGATAGTCACCTACCTATGTTTAAGGATGATTCTATTCTTGGGTGAAATTCAGCCTTTTAACTTTCTTCTCTAGGAACAGAACAGTGTGACCTAGGCAGGAGGCTCCAGGTTCCCTACAGCCTCATCACTTCACCCCCCTCCATCCCTGACAGCCCCAGGTTAGTGCCTTGTCCCTCCCTCCCCTAAAGCCTACACTATCTTTAGGCTGCCTGGTAAATTCTCATTTCTTGCTTGAGTCAAATGCACATTGCCTGCCGAACCACCACCTGGCTGTCCTTTGATTCAACCCCCAAATGCCTCCAAGGCCCAGACCAGTAGTTCTCAGTCCTGGTTGCACATGACAGTCAAAGGGTAAAGGAGAGTCTGATTTAATTGGTCTTGAGTGAGCCCAGTTGTAGGTATTTTTAACAGCTCCCCAGTTTATTTTATCAGGAGAACTGTGTTCTAAAATACCATCAAGGTTTTACTTACAACACCAAAAGCTTTAGGCAAGAAATGAAAATTTAAACTTTAATATCAAACAAGAGCAGAAGAGGATAATACACTCCCAGTCTCTAATAATCTATCTGCAAATATTAACTTTTGAATTAACAATTTTGCAAGCAGGGGCTACAAATTAGCCTCTTTTGTCCATTTCAGCTTCTGGTTTTGACAGTTATGTGAAGTCCTTCTTGGTCATTGTATACTTATTCACATTGAATTTAAAATAAAAGGAGAGGCAGAGGAGGGGGGTCTTGGAGAGATATGACATAATGCCTCATTGTCCAGTCACTCTAAGATAAATGAAGAAGGGCAGATTCTAAATTCTGCTTATTTCAAATGTTTGGTTCATTCAACATGAATCATCCGATGACAAAACGATTGAAGTAAAAATATTGACAGCTGTGAAAATACCAGGGTGTTTATTACTCATCTCTGGCTCCACACGTCTCTTGTCAATTTCCCCTTTCTGAAGTGTCAGTCATGATGGTAAGACAAAAGCAGAGGGAGAGAATCAATAAGCCTTCACAGATGGAATGCTCTATACAGCATTGGAGAAATGTGGAAATGACATCTCAACATGACTTTGTGGATATGAGTCACCTGCGTTTCAACGCTGTGCTGTGGATGACTGTGAGAACAATTCTATTCTCCTGCTGCTGCCATTGTAGAAAATCCATGAGAAGACTTACCTAAAGCTGCCATTTGGTGCACGACCAGGCAGAAATGCAGTGGCTAAGGAAGAGAAGGTCCCCTACAGGGGCGGGCACTTGTCATTCTTTTTCCTCGTTAATATCTGAATCCCGTAGTGAGGAGTTGCCACCTCCCACAGTAGAAGCTGAGCTGAGCCTGTCTGTCAGACATACCCTTTGTCTGTGCCCTTGTGGCTGGGTTCTGAGCATGGCTACTTGAACAGGTTCCATCACGCACAGCAACCCCCAGAACTAGAATTAGAAGCTCCATCACCAGATAATAACACATAAGAACAGCTTTTTAGGGTTGTCAGATGCAATAGTGCCCGTGCTAGCAAACAGGTCCAGCATTAATGGGGGGCAGACTGCAACACTGGGGGTGCAGTGCTGGCAGTGGAGGGGCATTGCGGGCCAGTTCTGTCCTATGATGGAGCTAATGAAAGCACATGTAGTGAGAATAAGATGGAGTCAGGCAAGCTAGGGCAGACATGACACAGCTGGTCTGATCAGCTAAGTCTGCTTGGCCTTCACCCCCTGTCTCTCCTTCTTACTGTTTTGTAAATTTAATTTTCACCCTAAAAGTCCTGTCTTGAATAGTTTAGGTGGATTGATTTTAGAAGATTAGCTTTCAGATTGGAATGTTGCAATAGGTCTGAGTGATGCCGATTATTATTTAAAATAAAGGTTAATGTGATCTTTGCTTTGGACTTTTATGTATAAAACTGTAATTTTGGAAATGGAAGAACAGAATAGTCCTGGAGAGAATACTCTCAATGTTCTCCAGAGACCCAGCTCTCTGACAAATAAAGTTGGGGGGACCTACCCAGTCTCTGCACATTGGCTGACAATGACAGGAAACTACTCTCTTTGCCCTATAACACTAGCTTTGAACCTCTCAGGCATTTGGTAAGCTATTCAATAGCTTAAAAAAAATTTTTTTTTGTAGAGACAGTGTCTCACTATGTCACCCAGGCTGGTCTCAAACTCCTGGGCTTAAGTGATCCTTCCACTTTAGCTTCTTGAGTGTCTGAGATTACAGGCATAGCCCACCACACTCAGCTCCAATAACCTTTTAATTTTTTTTTTTTCATTTCTCCTTACCCTGAATTATTGCAACAGCCATGCAATGGTCTCTCTACCCCAACCCTTACTTTTCTGTGGTCTCTTCTCAATGGAAGAGCTACAGCATTGCCATGATAGCAACAGTCATGGCATAACATCTCTTAGCTCAGATTCTCCAGTGGCAACCATCTCACTCAGAATAAGAGCCAAAGACCTTTACAGCAGACTACAAGGGTCCACACTGTCCCACCCCCATTTCCCCCTCTGCACAAATCTCCCATCATCATTTTTTGCACTCTACCTGTGACAGCCACTCTAACACATGGGCCTCACAGACTGTTCACGAGCTGAAATTCCACCTGGAATGTTCTTCCCCCGAAATCCACATGTCTCCTTCCCTCACCTCCTTCTAGCCTTTGCTAACATATTCCCAGCATGAAGGCTTTCCTGACAATGCTGCATAAAATCACATCCCATTGCCCTCTGGCATTTCTTGTCCCCTCTCCCTGCTTTAGTTTTCTCCATGAAACTTGCCATCATCTGACATCTAACATGTTTTTACTTACTTGTTTCTCTTTCAGCCCCACTAAAATACAAGCTCTGAAAGGGCATGGGTCTTTGTTTTCCTCACAGCTGCACCTATAGTGTCCAGATAATGAGTGCCTGGCCCAGAATAGGTCCTCCATAAATATTTGCTGAACAAAGAAGGAGGATATCAACAATCAGTGAAAAGTGTAAGTTTACCTGGCAAAGGGAAGTAGCAGGAAAAAGTGACTTTGCAGATTTGCAGCTAGAGCTCAGCTGACAACAGGGCATACCTTGCTGGTGATCAGCTGGGAGAAAGATGTTTGAACACGGAGGCCTGGTCATAGAGAATACCTGAGGTCACTCTGGTTTTGCTCTTTGAGGAATAAGATGATCTTTGTCAGTTCAAAAGGACCAAGAGAAAACCAGCAATCCACACTCATTGTCAGAAATTCTGATCATAAACCCATCTTAGGAAGAGGTAGGCAGTATGATAATATTAATAGTCGTAGCAGCCAAGTTGATTGAGTGCTTACCAAATGCAGGTGCTTTTTACAGGCTGCATGTGGATTATTCCATTTAATCCTTACATCACATTTATGAGGTAGGTACTTCTTTTTTCCTTTCACAGATAAGAAAAGGGGAGACTAAATAACTTGCCAAAGACCACATGCCTAGAAATATTTCACTGGATCATTTGGTTAGGTTTTGAGATGAAAGTAGGAAGAAAATTTAAGGTTGACCTTTGTAATTAAAAACAACTCGACAACCCATACGCCTATTTATACCCCGAGACTAAAGGCCTAAAGGAGGAGATGGGGAAAGACCGGAGAGAGCTTCTCTTTCCGCACTAGAATTCTCTCCCTCTACCAGGAGCCTTAGTGTTTTCTGTATTCTTTTCTGTGAATAAATTCTGTCTTACCACTAGGGGGTGAGGGGAAATAATGTAATGAAGAATAATAAAATAAATGTTAATTGAAAAAAAAATAAAAAGAAGGAAATCATCTATTTTACAATTACTTGACTGCAACTAGATGCCATCACATTAGGGGAAATAACTCAGAAAGAAAAAGTAAAATGTCATGTGTTTTCACTTATAAATGGTAGCTAAATGGTATCTACACAAGGACATAGATAATAAAATAATAAAATTGGAAACACAAAGGGTGGAAGTGTGGGAGGATGATAAGGGATAAGAAATTACTTAATTATTAAAGTGTATACTATTCTGGTGATGGCTATATGTTAAGCCCAGACTTCATCACTACACTACACAGTCATGTAACAAAATGGTACTTGTACCTCCTAAATCTGCAACAATTTTTTAAAAGTGAAGGAGTGAAAAAACTTTCTCAGAAAAACAAAAATAGAAAGAATTTGTGAGTAGCTTGTGACTAAAAAAATTTTTATAGTAAGAAATGTTAAAAGAAAATCTTTAAAGATAAGGAATATAATATATACAGAAATTGAAAACTACATAAAGAAAGAAAACCACTGGAGAAATGGAATAAATGACAAAATAAAAATTTATATTTTAATCAGTCTCAGAGATCATTTAAAATAATTATAATAAGAATGTTTTTGATTATGAATTTGTATGTATGTTTATGTATATATATATAGGTATATAGCAAGTAGATATATATGCTTATAGAGAGATGAGATGAAAGACAGCTATTATATAAGGGACAAGAGAAGGAAATTATGATTATTTTGTCTTTATGTGGTACTTGCACTACCCATAAAGAGATATAGAATTATTTCAAAGTAGACTTGTATTATTTTTAAAGGTGTATGGAAACTCTAGGACAACCACTCAAATATACATATATACATATATATACACACATATGTATATGTAATTAATGGCTGTAATCAGAATGTAGAATCATATAAAATGCTTATTAAAACCACAAAAGGCAGAAAAAAGGTGAAACACACAATAGAACAAAGAACAAATATAACAAAATTAACAATAACAAATATGGGTAAATACCAGTTTGACTACATCAATAATCATCTTAAACATCAGTGATCTAAATGGGCCAATTGGGCAGGAGGGAGAAAGACAGCTAGCTACAGACATCAACACTACATTATCCCCCAAAAGGAAAAAGTTTCAGGTGAGCAAGCACAGCCCAACTGAAATATTGAAGGAAAGGTGGCAGAAACTACCCTTAGTGGAGATTCCATGGGAAGAAGTGGCACAGCACAACAAAAAAGAAGCAAAATATTGGCAGATACCAGCCCTTAAAGTATTTGGAGCCTAACAAAAATGGTGAGCAGGAGTGTTTACTTTTCTTTGCCTTATGGCTGTGGCAGTTTGTCAGCCTCTGACCTGTTGGAGAAAGTGCTGCCCTGAAGAACCCATGTTCTGATGTTATCAGCAAACTGAGAAACTGAGGACAGAGCAGAGAACTGCAGAGCACTGGATTGCAGCCCTACATAGGGGCTCTCTCATAGCACCATACTCTCTGTGCACACACTGAGTGCTTCTATCCAGCTGTGAAAGTCACAGCCCTTTAGTCTCCCTGTCACTGGATCCACATGAACATTCCTAAGCACCTGCATAAACTATAATGAACACAAAGAAATGGGAGACACAGGACAGTAGTAGTGTTCCTGAAGGCCTGACCTATGGAGTGGGCTGCCTCAAGGGAATTGAGAATTGCTGCAAATGCTTTTTATGATAGAGGAAGACAGAACAAACACTCTTCTGAACCAGAGAACTCCTAGTGAATGATTCAAATTTTTCTGTGCCCCACTCACTAAAGATGCTCCCCACTATCTGGGGCCTTTTCCTGTTTCTCCTCCCCTGCCCACAGCCACCAATCCAACCATGGTTGAAAGGCTATTTCCACTAAGAACTGATGAATGTTCCATGGGGAAAATTAATCCAAGGGCCCTGGGAACTGCTTCCCTGGCTCTGACAGAGTGTATATACAACACATCCAGGCTTCCGCAGAGCTTGGGCTCACTCCCTTCCCCCTGCAAATAAGGAGGATGCACTTCTCTGTGTCTCAAGACCAAAATCTACCCCCTCCTCTGTGGGAGGGTGAGGCTAGAAGTCCTGTCCTAGAGCTGCAAGCTGCCTGTTTCTTCAGGAAGTGCCTACTCATCCTTGAGGCAAGCCCCTGACAAACCACATTTCTCTTGCTGGAGCAATTCATCCACACTCCCCTGCTTGTCATATAGCCCTGCACTATACTTGGGCTGTCTTTACTACCTCTGCTGTAGCTAAACAAGGGTGGGAGCAAGGACAGAGATCACTATCATTGCCAAGAGAGGAAAATAATGAGCACATTCTAAGGGTCTCACAGCTGCCTACTTCTGCTAACCTCATCAAGAAAGGCCCAACACTCCTGCCACAGGCTCACAGTGCATCTTCATTTCTCCTTCATTTTCCTCTTCTGGAGGAAATCAGCCCACACCTCACTATTATAGCCAGCACCTGCACCTAGAGTAGCTTGAGAGGTCTTGGTCTAGTCAACCAGAACTCAAGCATAGCATCCAAGGACCTGGGAACTGGAGATTACCTAACTTAGTGCACCATTGATAGTAACTGAAAACCCTCCCAGGAATCTGAAGCCCAACTGACCCAAGTTTCCAGGAACACCACCGTGGGTACCTACGTGAACAAAGTGGAAGGCAACAGACTTCTCTATACCGAGCATCAGAGTTCATGACAAAGGACAACAGGTGAACTACAAGCTATGTGTTTTAAGGTGAGGGAAGACTTTCTAGATAAAAAGTAACCAACATAAGAACTCTAGCAATCTTTACTATACAGCTAGGACACTCCATTTGTACAAATAATCAACACATTAAATCCTATAATGGCATAAACATACATATGATATATGTACAAATGACTTAACAAAAATAAATGAATAAATAAATAAATAAATAACAACTCTAGCAATCTGAAAAACAGGATCTCTTGACACCCTCGAAAGATCACCCTAACTCTCCAGCCTCCAACCAAAAATAAATTATTGATTGTTGAATATCGAATTCTAATTATGGATTGCAAATAAGCCCAATGAGATTGATGAGAATATTGAAAAACAACACAAAGAAACATAATAATTATAATAATTTAGGAGATGAATAAAAAATTATTTTATAAGAACACTTAAGTGCACTTATGGAAGTAAATCTCAATAAATAAAATAAATAAATCTGAGAGAGGAAGGGGGAAAGAATGAGTAAATTTACACCTACTGAGTACAGTGCATACTAACTGAGTGAAGGGCACACTTATGCTTTTGACTCAATCTGTACAAAAAATAAAGCATGTAATATTCTGGAACTTAAAAAAATTAATCTATAAAAGAAATAGATACTTTAAAAAAAAAGAATTTCCAGAAATGAAAGTGACATTTAGAAAATTTCAAAACACAGGTGGAATGCTTAACAGCAATCTACTCCAAGTAAAAGAAATAATTTTAGAGTTTGAATAAGACTTTTGGATTAACCCAGTTAGTCAAAAATACAGAGAAAAGGATAAAGAGAAATAAAGAAATCTCCAAGAAATATGGAATTATGTAAAACCCACAAAAGTAAGACTCATAGTATTCCTGAGGGAAAAGAAGAAAAATTAAAAGGATAAAAAACTTTTATGAAGGAATAATGGAGGGGAACTGGTCTTGTTAAAGACTTAGACATTCAGATATAAGAAGGTCACTGAACTCCAGGAAGATTTATTACAAATTGCACATTGCCAAGGGACATAGTCATCAGACTGATCAAAGGCAAAGTGAAGGAGAAGATCCTACTAGCTGTGAGAAGAAAGCTTCGATTAACCTACAACGGAAAACCCACCATACTACAAACTAACAGATTTCTCAGCAGAGCCTTAAGAGCCAGATGGGAATGGGGTCCCAACTCTAATATTTTTAAACATAACTGTAGGCCAAGAATTTTGTATCCCACAAAACTAAGATTCATAACTAATGAAGAAATAAAATCATTCACAGACATGCAAACACTGTATCTACTCCACATATGCACCTGACACTAGACATCCCAGATTCATTGAACATACCTAAGAAATGAAATAAGCAGCAACATATGAATAGCAGGGGACTTGAACACTCCACTGACAGAAGTAGACAGTTTATTGAGACATTAGATCAACAAGAAAAACAGGATTATAAATAATACTCTGGAACAAATGGAACTAACAGACATTTACAGAACATTCTGCCCCACACTGCAGAATATGCATTCTTCTCATCAGCACATGGAATATTTTCCAAGATAGACCATTTGTTAGGCCACAAAACAAGGCTCATTAAATTTTAAAATCTAAATCATACCACCTATCATCTCAGACCACAGTGGAATAAAGCTAGAAATCAATTCCAAGATTAAATATAGATGGAAATCAAAAAATTTCTGAATTGAATGACAATGGCAACTCAGAATACCAAAATCTCTGGGATACAGAAAAAAAGCAGCACAAAGAAGAGCAATTCATAGCACTAAACCCTACATCAGAAAGACAGTAAGATGATTCATTAACAACCTCATGTTATACCTTCGGGAAATATAAAAACAAAAACCTAATAAGCCCAAATCTATTAAAAAGACAAGAAACAAAGATCATAGAAGAACTAAATGAAATTGAAAATTTAAAAAAAAAAGTATCAATGAAACAAGAAGTTGATGCTCTGAAAAGATAAAACAAATAGCAGACCACTAACTAGATTAACCAACAAAGATGAGAGAGGATTCAAATAATCTCAATTAGAAATGAAAAAGGAGATATTACCAGTGATATGATAGAAATACAAAAGATCAACTAAAAGAACTATGAACCCTGCAATGCACACCAACTAGAAAATCTAGAAGAAATAAATAAATTTGTGAAAACACACAACTTCCTATGCTTAAGTCAGGAAGATATAACAATCTTAAACAGACATATTGAGAAACAAGAAAGAATCAGTAACAATAATTTTAAAAATTTCTAACAACAAAAAAAAGAGGACCAGATGCATTCATAGCCAAATTCTACAAAACCTACTAAGAAGAACTGGTACCTATCAAATTGAAACTGTGCTGGTAACATTGAGAAGGAGGAACATCTACCTAAACTCATTCTAGGAAGCCAATCTCACTCTGATACAAAGCTCAGAAAGGACACAACAACAATAACTAACTAACTAAATAAATAAATAAAAACTACAGAACAATATTCCTCATGAACAAAGGGTCAAAATATTCTCAACAACAGCAACAAAATCTGGCAATTTCAATCAGACAAAACATCAAAAACAGAATAATTCACAACAATGAAGTGAGTTTCATCCAAGGAATTTAAGATTTATATATACACAGATCAATGCATATGATTTATCACATAAATAGAATTAAAAACAAAAATAATATGATCATCTCCATGGATGACAAAAATACATTTCATAATATTCATCACCTCTTCATGATAAAAACCCTTAATAAACTAGGCATAGGGGAAACATGCTTCAAAATATTAAAATCTGTATATGACAAACGCACAGCAAAAATGATACTGAATGGGGTAAAGTTGGGAAACATCATCCCCAAGAGCTGGAACAAGATAAGAATGCCTGCTTTACCATTCCTAATCAACATATAACCAAAGTCCTAGTCACAGCAATCAGGCAGAGAAAGAAATAAAGTGCGTACGAATCAGAAAAGAAGAGGTGATATGATCCCTGTTTATGATCTTGTATCCGGATATCCCTAAAGACTCCTCAAAAAAGACTTCTAAAATTAATAATTTCAATAAGTGTCAGTCACAAAATTAATATACACAAAGTAGTAGCATTTTTATTATACTTATAAATATCAGGTTATGAGTCAAATCAAGAACTCAAAACTATTGACAGCGGCTCTAAAAAATAAATATTGTATCTAAGAATACACTTAATCAAACAGGTCAAGGGTCTCTACTAGAAGTACTGCAATACACAGATGAAAGAAATTCTTGATGACAAAACCAAATGAAAAAATATCCCATGCTCATGGATTGGAAGAATCGATGGTGTTAAAATGTCCATATTGCCCAAAGTAAGTCATAGATGAAATGCAATTCCCATCAAAACATCAATACCATTTTCCACAGAATTAGAAAAAACAATCCTAAATTTTATATGGAATCAAAAAAGAGCCAAAATATCAAAGGCAATGCTAGGCAGAAGGAACAAATCTGGAAGCATCACCTTCCCCAAATCCAAATTATACTATAAGAGTATAGTAACCAAAACAGAAGATATCTTACAAAAGTAGAGGCATAGATCAAAGAAACAGAATAAAGAAACTCAAAATAAAGCCATATAGCTACAACCAACTGAGCAGCAACAAACAGACAAAAATATACACTGGGGAAAAAACAACCTATTTGACAAATGGTGCTACAAAATTGGAAAGCCATCTGCGAAGAATGAAATGGGATCTCTATCTCTCACTATATGAAAAAATTAACTCAAGATGGATAAATGACTTAAATGTAAAACCTGATACAATGAAAGTTCTGGAAGAGAACTTTGGAAAAACCTTTCTTGACATTGTATGAGGTAAATGGTTTATGATTAATACTTCTAAAGGAAATACAACAAAAACAAAAATTAATAAATGACACTTAAACTAAACGGTTTCTGCATACCAAAAAAAAAATAATCAGCAGAATAAACAGGTGACCTACAAAATGAGAGAAATTATTTGCAAACTAGACATCTGACAAGGACTAATATTGAGAATCTACAAGGAACTGAAATAAATAAGCAAGGATAAAACAAATAGCCATGTTAAATAGTGAGAGCAAAAGACATTAATGGACATTTTTGAAAACAAGAGTACAATTGGCCTAGAAACATATACAAAAGTTATCAACATCACTAATCATCAGGGAATGCAAATCAAAATCATAATTAGGTATCACCTCACCCCTATTAGAATTATCATTATTTAAAAGTAAGAAACAACAAATTTCAGCGTCATTGCAGGGAAAAGGGAATACTTACTCACTGTTCGTGGGAATGTAAATCATTACAACTTTTATGGAAAACAGTATGGAAATTCATGAAAGAACCAGAAGTTAACCAATCATTTGATTCAGCAATCCCACCACTAAGTACCTACTCAAAGGAAAATAAATTATTGTTTATCAAAAATACACATGCAAGGACTGGCACAATGGCTCAGGCCTATAATCTCAGCATTTGAGAGGCCTAGGCAAGTGGATTGCCCGAGCTCTCAGGTTCCAGACTAGCCAGAGCCAGAGAGAGATCTCTCGTCTCTAAAAACCGGCAGGCATTGTGCTGGGAGCCTATAGTCTCATCTACTTGGGAGTCTGAGGCAAGAGTATTGCTTGAGCCCAGGAGTTTGAGGTTGCTGTGAGCTATGAGACCACTGTACTCTACAGAGAGGGACAAGTGAGACTCTGTCTCAAAAAAAAAAAAAAAAGGGAAAAGAAAATGTGGTATATACCAGGGAATACTACTCAACCATACAAAATAATAAAATAATGTGTTTTTCAACGACTTGGGCGAAAATGAAAGCCATAATTGTAAAAGAAATATCTCAGGAACAAAAATAAATATTGAATATACTCATAAGTGGAAGCTGAAGGATGGGTAGACATGTTCACAGAGAGTTGTATGAAGACTTTTAGAGATTCAGAAGGGTGGAGGATGGGAAGCGGTATCAAAAACTATCACTGAGTACAATGTATACTATTTGGGTGTTGGATGTACTAAAAGTCCTTTCTTCACCACTATACAATTCATCCATGGGAAAAAAAAATGGTTGTACCACTAAGTCTATTGAAATGAAAAAAAATAGGTTAAAATAATAAATACATATACAATTTTAAAAAACAGAGATAATTAGTATCTATCAAAAACCAATTATACGCCATCTGTGAGAAACTCCTTTTATATTCAATTATATAGATTAAAAATAAAGAGAGGAAGAAAACAAGTGTCACTATATTAATTTCAGACAAAGCAAATATCAGCAGGTAAAAGAAATCAGGACTACATAGGGCCATTACTTAATGATGATGGAGTCAATTTGCTAAGAAGATGTAGCAATTCTTAATGTATAAAAGCCAAAACACAGCATCAAAATGTGTGAGGCAAAAGCTGACAGAACTTCAAGCAGAAATAAATGAATCCACTATACAATTGGAGACTTTAATATCTCTGAACTGGGGATAGTGGCTCATGTCTGTAAACACAGTACTTTAGGAGTCTGAGGTGGGAGAATTGCATCAACCTTAGGAGTTCAAGATCAGCCTAAGCAAAAGAAGGACCCTGTCTCTACAAAAAATAGAAAATTAGCTAGCAACGATGGTGCATGCCTGTAGTCACAGCTACTTGGGAGACTGAGACAGGTCACTGGAGCTGGTAGTTTCAGATTGCATGAGCAATGATGTCACTGTACTCTAGTTCAGGACACAGAGCAAGACCTCATCTCACGAAAAACAAAAACAAAATAACAACAACAAAAAACTTCTCTTTCTAAAATGGACAGATCACATAGGCAGAAAACTGCCAAGGACATAAACTCAACAGCCCCACTTGTCAAAGAGATATAATTGCTATCTGTACACTAATTTCAACCAAAAACAAGAACATGCCTTTTTTATATATGCAGAATATTCACCAGAGAGTTCTGGGCCATAAAACTCATCTTAACCAATTAAAAAGAATAGAAATCATGCCAAGTCTATTCTTAGACCATAGTGGAAGTAAGCTATAAATCAATAACCAGAAGAAAGCTTAAAAAAAAAAAAAGGGAGAGAGAGCGAGAGTGAGATTAAATAACATACTTATTACTGACATACAGATCACTGAAGAAATATCTATAAAAATTAAAAATTATTCTAAATGAAATTAAAATGAAAATACAACTTATCAAGATGTGGGACACTGAAAGCAGTGCTAAGAGGAGCATTCCTACAATAACAATAGAAGAAAGACTAAATACAATTATGTAATTTTCCTTATTAAAAAATTGGGAAAAGCAAATTAAATCCAAGGAAAGCAGAAGAAAAGAAAAAAATGAAAACTTATGCACACATCTATGAAATTGAAAATATAAAATCAATACAGAAAATAAAATTAAAATATTTTTGAAAAGATTGGTGAAATTAATAAGCCTCTATCCAGGCTAACAAAAAGGAGATAAGACAGAAATTCTTGATATCACTAATGAAAGATGTGACATCACTACAGATCCCTAGAATATTAAAAGTAAATTTTAAAAGAAAATATGACAAACAAGTTTGTGACCACAAATTAAATAATCTAAGTGAAATGGGCTAATTCCTTGAAAGACACAATCTTTCAAACTCACACAAAAAAATATAGATGATCTAAATAAACCTATATCAATTACAGAAATTGAATTAACAGTCAACCTTCCAAACATGAAACATCAAGTCAAGATGGGCTCACTGGTGAATTACATGTCAAAACTGTAAGAAAGATATTATACAATTATTCTCTATAGTGTCTTCCAGAAGAGAGAAACAGAGAATACTTTCTAACATACTCTGTAAGGTCAGAATTACCCTAATGTCAAAACAAGATAGCATAAGAAAATAAAACTAAAAACCAGTATGCTTTATGAATATTGGTGCAAAAATCCTCAACACAAAATTAGCCAGTCTAATGGGACAATATATAAGGAGAATTACACATTGTCAAGTGGCAATTAGCCCAGGTATGCAAGGCTAATTCTGTATTCAAAAATACATTAATGCAATCTATCACATCAACAGGCTAAAAAGGAAAACACATGATCATTTAAATAAATGCCTAAAACGCATTTGACAAAACCCTCAGCAAACCAGGAATAGAAGAGAATTTCTGCAACTTGAGTAAGAAAAAAAAAACTACAAAAATACTACAGCTAACATCATGCTTAGTGGAAGCATTCCCATAAGACAAGACAAGGGAAGGATGTCTTTCACCACTCCTTTTCAGTATTGTGTTGGGATATTTTGCCAACATAAAGAGACAGAGAAAAAAAGGTATGTAGATTGTGAAGAAAGAAATAAAACCCTTCGTTTGCAAATGAACTAATCATCTCTACAGAAAAATACTCATGGAACTGGTAAATTAATTTTTTCTACCTACTAACAATAAACAAGTTGAATTTGAAATTAATGCCATTTATATTAGAAACAAAACCATAAAATACGTAGGTATAAATTCAACGATATATGTTTAAGACCTATATGAGGAAAACTACAGATTTCTAATGAAAGAATTCAAAGAAAACTAAATAAATGAAGAGATATTCCATGTTCATGGATAAGAAGACTGGATATCATCAAAATGTCAGTTCTTCCAAACTTGATCTGTAGGCTAAACACAATCCCAGTGAAAATCTCATCAAGTAATTTTGTGGATATTGCAAACATATTCTAAGTTAATATGGGAAGAGAAAGGACGCAGAATAGACAACACAACATTAAATCATAAGAGGAAAATAAGACTGACACCATTAAACTTCAAGAATTTCTATAAAGCTGTGGTAGTTAAGACAACATGGTATTGGGGAAAAGTACACAAACATATCAATGGAACATATCAGAAAATCCAGAAATAGACTCATTTCAACAGTTATTTTACAAAAGGATAAAAGCAGTCCAATGAAGAAAAAAACAGTATTTTGAAAAAAATAATGCTGAATTCAAATGCAAAAATAAATAACTCTAGATACATATTTTTAAACCTTCACAAAAATTTTTCAAAATGGATCAGACCCAATTGGATGAGGTGGCTGATGCCTGTAATCCTAACACTCTGGGAGACCCAGGGGAGAGGTTTGCTTGAGCTCAGGAGTTGAAGCATGAGCAAAGTGAGACCTCATTTCTACTAAAAACAGAAAAATTAGCTGGGAAGTGTGGCTGGTGT
>CAUYON010131705.1:0-22918 GCA_963573935.1 Arctocebus calabarensis
CTATATACATTTTGCCTCTGCTATAACACTCTTTCCACGAAGAAAACTGCTTTTCAGCAAAAGCCACACTACTCTACTGGTAAAGCTGTTACAGGCCTTTTGATATTAACTATCAAAATAATGGTACTAATTTTGTATCAAAAAAAAAAAGAAACATGGAGACTTTACCTCTTTCATGTTTACATGGATGGAGCTGGGAAATGTTCTTCTTAGCAAAGTATCTCAAGAATGGAAGAAAAAGTATCCAATGTTATCAGACCTACTATGAAACTAATTTATAGCTTTCATATGAAAACCAACTACAGCACAAGAATATGGGGAAAGGAGCAAGTGAGGTAAGGGGAGAGAGGAGGATGGGCAGAGGGAGAGTAATTGGGGGGGACACACCTACAGTGCATCTTAGAAGGGTACAGGTGAAACTTACTAAATGTAGAATATAAATGTCTTTACATAATAACCAAGAAAATAACATGAAAGCTATGTTAACCGGTTTGATGAAAATATTTCAAATTGTATATAAAACCAGCACATTATACCCCATGATTGCATTAATCTACACAGCTATGATTTAATAAAGAAAAAAATATATAGCGTATTCTATCTACTGGGTAAAAATTAGTCTATTTAACTAAATCTAAATATGTATGAGGGTTTTCTTTTTAAATCTTCCATAAAAATGATTTTTAGCTCTGAATCTTATTTTTTGCCTATTTTTTAAACTCTTGGATAATAGCCACATTAGAAATTATATTAAATGTTTTTAGTAGTTAAAGATGTGTATTTTACAAGTGTTTGAAAAACACATTTTTCTTATATCAGTTGATCTTTGTCTGCATTTTATTAATGTATCCAAGTGATTGATAAAGATATATTGAGTTCATACTTTCTGCAAGGCAAGTCTTCACAGTGAATATTAAAAAAAAAATTCTTTTGTGCACCTAGTATGGGGAGGGGAAAAGAAACCTTTTTGAAATATGCCACAGTACTCTGTGTTCACAGGGTCAGTTGTCAGGAGAAACAATTAAGCAAGAGACTAGTAGTGTTATAGACCATAAAGAGAAGGGAAATACCCTATTCTAGCCCCCACCACTCTTCTGTGTGTGAACTAAAAATGCTCCATTCCTGCCCACTCCAGCCGTGTTGTCCCTACTAAGTTGGGGAGGGTGCTCACTGAGACACATGTGAAGTTCATAGTGTATTAAATGATGAAGACCTAATTAATCTTAAGGCTACAGAATATTGCCCCTTTCCATACATCTTACCAACATGTTATTAAAGACTTTTTTATTATACTTCCTTTGCCTAGTATATCATGTCTGGTTATGAAAAACAATAGAGGAAAACAATCAAACAAAAAAAAGCAGAACATAATACAGGACAGAAAATGCCATTTGAAGAGATAAAGTGAGCACCAAAACCTGATTCAGATATTCTTATTATCAAGCCAGGAACTTAACTCTGGTTAATATGCTAAGGGCTATGATGAATAAGTAGACACATGCAAACGCAGAATAATAATGTAAGAGATGGAACCTCTAAGAAAGAACCAAAAAGAAATGCTATACATGAAAAATGCTGTAACACAAATAAATAATGGCCTTGATATGTTTGTTAGTAAACCATAGAGTGCTAAACAAAGAATCTCTGAGCTTGAGGATATCTCAGGAGAATCTTCCAAAACTGAAAAACAAAGAGGAAAAAAGTGTAAAGAAGAAAAACAGAACAGAATGACCAAAAACTGTGGAATAAATCAAACAAAAAGCAAATCAAACATATACAAACAAACAAACAAAAAATGCACAAAGTAGGGATGCCAGAAGAAGAATAACACTACAAATGAACGGAAGATACATTTGAATTAATAATGGTTGAGAATTTCCTGAAATTAATATCAGACACCAAAGCACAGATCCGAGAAGCTCAGAGAACACCAACTAGAATAAATGTCAGAAAACTATACCTAGCGTATCATCTTTAAAATATAAGAAATTAAGATAAGAGAAAGAAAATTCAAAAAGAAGCTGGAAGACAAAAACATTTGATCTATACAGAAACAAAGATAAGAATTGCATTTGACTTTTCCTCCGAAACCATGCAAGCAAGATAAAAGTAAAATATTTAAATGGAAAAAAAATCCCAGTAATGTACAATTCTGTACCTTGCAAAATTATCTTTCAAAAGTAAAGGATAAATAAAGATTTACACACACAAATATAAATTTAGGAACGTTATTGCAAAATAATGATAAAAAGAAAGTCTTAACAGAGAAGAAACTTGTGTAGGTCAGAAACTCAGATCTATCTAAGAAAGGAAGAGCCATGGAAAAGGAATGAGTAAAGGTAAAATGTTAAGTTTTGTTTTTCTTAGCCAGGCACAGCAGCTTCCAGGTATTGGAGAGGGTGAGGTAGGAGGATCACTTGTGACCAGGAGTTTGGGCAGCCTGGACAGCAAGAATCTGTCTCTTGAAAATAAAAATTAGCCAGGCTTGGTGGCCTGCACATGCTGTTCCAGATATTTGGGAAACTGAGATGGGAAGATTGTTTGACCCAGGAATTTGACACTTCAGGGAGCTGTAACTATGCCACTGTTCTACAGCCAGGGTGACAATGTGAAACCTCATCTCCACAATTTAAAAAAACAAAAAAAATTATGTTTCCTATTTTAATTGGCTAACAGATGAGGCTG
This sequence comes from Arctocebus calabarensis, assembly GCA_963573935.1. Taxonomy (NCBI): domain Eukaryota; kingdom Metazoa; phylum Chordata; class Mammalia; order Primates; family Lorisidae; genus Arctocebus; species Arctocebus calabarensis. The sequence goes on from CAUYON010131705.1 coordinate 2,686, forward strand.
CTCAAAATCATATCAATATGTTAAATTATGTATTTTTATATACAAATGAAATGAATGGCTGTAATGATACAGGGGATGATAGGGAGGAATTAAAATTATTTTATTATTATAAAGGACTCATACTACACATGAACTTGTATAGTGTTATCTGAAAGTAGTTGTAAATGAGTACTAGAAATTAAGGGCCAGCGCCAAAAAAAAAAAAAGAAGAAGAAGAAGAAGTACACTTAATAAGCTAAGAAAGAAAAAACAGAATCACATAAAATGAACAACTAAAACCATAATAGGCAAAAAAAAAGAATGGAAAATGAAAATAGGAAAAAGGGCAAAAAATAGAGAATAGTTATAAATATGGTAGATATTAATCTAATTGTATATGTGTTCACTTTGAATGTCAATAGTTTCAGTGTTCCCTGGAAGAGACAGAGTTTGCCACACTGGATAAAAACAAAACAAAACAACAACAACAAAAACAAAAATAAGAATCAAATATTGTACATGTTTTCTAGAAGAAATTCACTTTAAATAAAAACACACATCTATGTAAAAGTAAATGAATGGAGAAAGATATACCATGTAAATATGAATAAAGAAAAGCATCAGTAGCTACATTAATCTTAAACAAAGCAGATTTAAAACCAAGGGAATGCTATCAGGATAAAGAGGGGCATTGCATAATGCTAAAGAGGTCAGTTCTTCCAAAAGTTGTTAACAAGCTTAAACAAGGCTGGGCCAAACAACACAGTGTCTAATAAGTGAGGCAAAAGCTCATAGAGAAATAGATAAATTCACTATTAGAGTTAGAGATTTCAACAGCCTTCTGTCATAAAAGACAAATCCAAGAGACTGAAAATTGGTAAGGATATGACTGACCTCAACAACAGCATCAATAAACTGCATATCATTTGCACCTATAGCCTACTTCGTGAACAACAGCAAAATACACATTCCTGTCAAGGGCACATGGAACATTCACCAAGATAGACCACATTCTGTGCCACAAAACACATTTTGACAGATTTAAAAGAAAAGATTTATATGTCTGTCCTTTTACTCGAATTTCTTCTTTCGTAGTCCTTGGTCTTGAGGATTCAAAAAATGAATCCACAGACCACAGATCAGTGGTGAGATAGGATTTTATTAGACACAAAGAAATACAGAAGCAGTGAAAAACCACCAGGGCTTCTGGCAAAGGGGAAGACCCAAGTCAGAAGTGTCTCTTGGGTCCTTTGTCTAAGGTTATGTATTGTCTGGAGAATTACATTTTGGCTAGGATTTAGTAGGTGGAAATAAGGGCAAAAAGACCTGTTGTTATAACCTAATTATAGAAACAAAGGATAAGAGAGCAAACAGAACATAGAGTGATTAGTACTGGTGTCCGAGATAAATGGTGTCTATGTCAACTTTGCCTTGTATCATGATACCCGTGCCCTGACAAGTGACCTAAAACATCTCTGTAGTACCTGGAGCTCATCTATTCTAGTGTGGAAATAAAACAACTACGTGTGATACAAAGTTACAAAGATACAAAGTTAATGTAGTTAGCCATTTATACCATAAAAATATCCCTATGTATTCCGAAAGGATGCATATAAGTGATCTTCTCTTTTTTAGCTTGCCATATTATTTTACTATAAAGACACAGGGAATTCAGTGGAGTGAATATTGAGGCTGATTATTAGTTGCATTTATCATTATAAATTATCTATGGCTAGTCTGTCTTAGTAGATGAAATACCCAAGAAATACATTCTTAGCATTTTTGCTTGTATAACTGCAACCTACAATATAGTGTGATAATCCAATCACTGTGTCATTGCCTTGAGAATTTCAGACTACATGACAGACAGGCTAAAACGTAAAGAGTAGGTGTGCCCTTTTCATCACATCACACACATCAAATGGCTGCGTGATTAAATATTATAATTACTTTGTATTTACAAAAAGAGAAAACATTGCTATAAAATTTAAAGCGAGGTGATAGCATAAAGATTGTTTTTGACTAAATACTTTTTGAATGCTTGGTTGGTTTTTTGGTTAGTCCAACAACAAATGTCTCTTGTCCTTTCAAAAACTAGTTGATTTTACACATGTGTATATAATGTATTTACATAATTAGCTTACATATGTAATGTACAGTCACAATTTCATAAAGCATTGTTTATATAACATGGTTGAATAAAATCTCTGATGTAATTATGATTGTCTTATAACTCCTCATGTAACAAATGAAAAAAAATAAAAATTATCATGTTATAAGAACTCTTCCACTTTTTAAGGAGGTGCCTACCAACACAAGGCTAATGAATAGTGAATGAGATCCACTGTCCTCTCTTCAACGCTGTAGTGCCTGATCATGCATAATGCTGCTTCTCCATCTCGCATTACCCTACGAGTACACTATTCCAATATGCCAAGGGTTTCAATCAATTTACTGGTTACTGTTTTAGCAATCAGCATCATTTTTAAGAACCTAACTGCTTTACACATGACGGACTTCAATGCACTTAATTGTGGCAGTCACACTTATAAACACTTTCATACTCACTGATGCTTAGTTACTCTGGTATGTTACTCAGACGGATTCTCTCCCTTCCAAAACGGGACACTTTCATTCTCTAAGTTGTTTCAAGTAAAGGCTTCATTGCTCAAGTTCATCAGCCTTTCTCCTGCCCTACATCCAATACTGATAAGGGACAAACAAAGCTCTGTTTTCGAGACAAGACAATTCTGAAGGACAATGCAAATCCAGAACTCCTTGATTGACCCCTAAGCAACTGCTCATTTTATTTTTTATTTTTCCCAAGCTAACTTTCTCATTCTCTCCAGAGAGAGTTAATTCTCATAAATGTTCTGTCTTCAAATCTGTCTGTTTTATAGGTATTGTCTTTGTCAGCTTGGTCCACTATACCAACATGCTATAGACTGGGTGGCATCTTACTTCCCACAGTCTGGGAGAATGGGAAGTAGAAGACCAAGGTGCCAGTAGCTGTGTTCCCTGGTGAGGGCCTTTTCCTGGTTGTGGATGGAAACATTCTCTTCATTCCCTAACATGGTGAAGAGAGAGGGAACAAGTTCTATGATGTTTCTTCTTATAAGAGATTTAGCCTTGTGTCCTCATCCAAATCTCTTTACATCAGATTGGAGATCAAGAATGCAGTGTATGAACATGGGCACAAACCTTCAGTCCTTAACAGGTATTAACAAAATCCATGAGCAAATAGATGACCTAGAATGTTAAATCCCTTTCCCTGCCCTTAGATGTTTGAAATAAGATAATCCAGGCAGTTTGGCCCCAAGACCTTAACTTAATTGAGACTAATATGAGAGTAGTATTTGTTAACTCGCCACTGATTGTCCCCATGAGCAACAATTCGGGGAAGTGAAATATTTTAGTTTAGATACTCAAACCAGAGTTTACAGAACTTCTATCCCTCTGTTCACTCGTCACTTTATAGAAACAGTCTTGAACCCAATCCTGACTACCACCCATTACTTCAACACATTCAGTCTTCTAATACTGCATAAATTCAAATAAAGGTATAGAAGACATTGTCGTTGCCTTTAGGGCTTGCGAAGTTTTATTTGAGGCATGTGAAGCTTGTTAACACTCTCTCTGCGTGTTTTCCAGGTGAGTGCCCTAAATCATGGGCGACATCATGCCTCTCTCATTCTGCCTTGCCATAGCCCTTTTCTTCTTAGAGCGGGACTCAAATGGGCCTAGGAGATTGCCATATATCATGCTTCTTAGAAAACTGTGAGATGTTGCTTACATGAGAGTTGTATTTATCCGTACTGTGACAGCAGCCCAACAGCATCTATAGATCACAAAAAGCTAGAGATCCGGGGGCCCAAGATCATAAGCGGACTATGTATTTTTTTCCCATTGTAGATTTATATTAGGCCTGATTGTTTTATATACCCTAATTTAAAAATGAAATTACATATGTGTGTGTTAAACGTCTTTTGTAGCTTATTTCTGTTGATGTACACCACTTTATAAATACCACAGTGCTTCGCTCAAAGCAGATTTTATATAGTGATTTTCTAATGATTCTATCAGCAAGGGTTGCTTTTGCCTGTATCCTATTGAAGGGGAAGTTAAATAGAATCTATTCAGCAGCAGGAGGGAGACTCTCCATGGACCATACAAAAGAACCTGCAGTAAGTGATCTTGGTAATTAAAGAAAGGGGAGGTATTTTAATTTAAAGGCTTTTATCCTAGAAATTGAGAAGAATATTATGCTTGAAATTGCAGTGGAACTTTTTTCTATTAAAAAGTTCATATGACAGAATTCCAGAAATCTTTATCCTCTGAAAAATGTTATTTTTTTGCATAAAACTACCCTAATAAATCTCAATTTCATAATTTAAAAATATTATTATGAATGTTTACCTAGCCACATTTGGATATATACATGATTTTGAGGGACTCCTAAGCTGATGATAGGTTTTTTTTAAGAAATTTGATATTTATCTGAAAGTAGATAACAGGTATAAATACATGGCAGACCTCAAAATTAAGGCAACTTTTTATATAATCTATTGTAAAAATATTTTGTTAGATACAAGTTTACAATCATTTTAAAATTTAAAGTATAAGCTATGTGTTAATCTGTTCAAAATATGGATTCTTTAATAAACAATGCTACAAAAAATACAGGACCCAGCTTATCTAATACTCACTGAAGTCCTTCTCTAAAGTCTAATCATATCAACATGTTTCAAGTGAAGGAATGCTGGTATACTGCTTTCTTGTAAGGCGAAGTGATTATACTTCCAATTCTACAGGGGGAACCTGGAACATATTCTCCCGAGTAAAGTGTCTCAAGACTGGAGGAAACAGTATCTAATGTATTCAGTACTCCTGTGAAACCAACTTGTATTTACTCACACTTTCTTATGAAAGGTAGAACACAAGTATAGCCCAAGATGAAGGAGAGAAATGGAGTGGAAAGGGAGGGGAGAGGGGAGGTTTGATAGAGGGAGGGTAAAAGATGGGACCACACCTATGGAGCATATTACAAGGATACAAGTCACATCTGTCAAATGTAGAACATAAATGTCTTAACACAATAATCAAGTAAATGAGGTGAAAGCTATGTTGATTGGTTTTATGTAAGCACATCAGATTGTATAAAAAAATCAACACATTGTACCCTACATATGCATATATGTATTCATGATCTATGTGTATATGACCTAATAAAAACAAATAAATATTTGAAATTGTAAATTATGCAATACATTACAAAATCTCATGCACTTAAGAAATTTTTTTAAAAGGATTGAAAGATTGTTTGTTTTCCTATCATTCTCTTTCCTGTGCTCTTAGGATACTTTTTTTATCATTTGCTAATTTCATAGAGATACACTGGGTACTTTTAATTTGATAACTCCTATATACTTAATATATTAATAATTTAATGAGTTTATACTGAAATTTCCTATAACTGAATTTCTAGTCATATATTAGAAAGATCTCCATGGGAGAAAATGATTGAGAACAAGGAGAATTTGATCTGTGATATAAGCTCAACAACTGTCTTAAGCAACCCACTAGGAGCTTTGGAACTAAGGTGGTTCTGAAGAGCTATTGTTTGGAAGGCAGAGATTACCAGGACATCACATCTCTTTATTGTTCAAACATTGGTTGTGAGATACCCCAAGAAGTGGTATAATCTTGGGCCAGTGGCAGCTGAGTCAGTCTCTGAAGTAGCTTAGCTGAACTGTCCCCCAACAGAACTCCCAAGAGCTAAGACAGCATGTTCTGCATTGAAGGGGATCTGGGCAGTGCATCACAGGGTCCAAGACTAAATGATAGAAGAGCGTGTGAGTGCATGTGTGTGTGTGCGCACATGCCTATGTACAATTCCCTCCCTTGGATCCAGTGCATGTGTGTGCGCACATGCCTACGTACAATTCCCTCCCTTGGATCCTGTGCGTGTGTGCGCACATGGCTACTTACAATTCCCTCCCTTGAATCCTGTGTGTGTGTGTGCACACATGCCTACGTACAATTCCCTCCCTTGGATCCTGTGTGTGTGTGTGCACACGGCTACTTACAATTTCCTCCCTTGGATCCTGTGCATGTGTGTGCGCACATGCCTACATACAATTCCTTCCTTTGGATCCTGTGTGTGTGTGTGCGCACATGCCTACATACAATTCCCTCCCTTGGATCCTGTGCGTGTGTATGCACACGGCTACTTACAATTCCCTCCCTTGGATCCTGTGCGTGTCTGTGTGCACATGGCTATGTACAATTCCCTCCCTTGGATCCTGTGCGTGTGTGCACACATGGCTACTTACAATTCCCTCCCTTGGACCCTGTGCATGTGTGTGCACACGGCTACTTACAATTCCCTCCCTTGGATCCTGTGCGTGTGTGTGTGCACATGGCTACTTACAATTCCCTCCCTTGGATCCTGTGTGTGCACATGCCTATGTACAATTCCCTCCCTTGGATCCTGTGAGTGTGTGTGCGCACATGGCTACTTACAATTCCCTCCCTTGGGTCCTGTGTATGCACATGCCTACGTACAATTCCCTCCCTTGGATCCTTTTCTAAAGCATGAGAAAGTAGAAAGATAAGTAGAAAGACAGGATGAACAATTACCCTGAGAAATAGGTTTAGAGGGAAGAAGTATAAAGAGGATTTTCTGGAGTTTGCTTTATGTTGTGTGGAAAAATAATCTCTTCATCATCTTCTTAAGAACTATAATGCTTTTCAATACCTGTGGAGTAAGACTTTAATATCTTTTTCATGTGACAGTAGCTGACACTGGCTTGACACTCCTCACGGGATCAAATTCTCACCCTAGGCTGACTTATAAAGAAAAAAGAGTGAAAGTTACTTTGACATAAACTACAATTCTTGGACTCTTTCCTTCATGGACAAAGAGAATTTTGTGAAAACCATCTAAGAATAAAAACACAACTTTGAGTAAAATACAATTTGTATGTTAAACGTATTACAAGTTTGTAAAATATAATTTTAGAGGTATTTAACTTCGTGTCCACTACTGAGCTGGAATTCTAAGAAGTGCCAAACTGAAAATGAGGAGTTGGCCCAGCCTCCAAAAATGCAAAACTACCTAAAAGTAGTTTTTATTATACAAAGTAGTCAACTTCAGGTAGAGATCATAAGACGAGCATAGCCTTTAACATACTCTTGGAGCTAGAAACCTACATTTAAGATGACTTTTAAAGCACAGCTCAGGTTTCAAGTCACAAGAAAAGGCCACTCGCTTATAGAAGTTGGAAGGCCACAAACTCCACAGTGATATTTGCTTTTTTTGTGAAACAATTCTTAAATTTTCAGTAAAATATGTGAGCATTTCTACTGCTTTACTTATCTTTAAGCAAAAGCCCAAAGTTTGTATCCACAAAGTTATACTTATTTTTTTGTTGTTGTTGATTATTTTGAATCAAAATTATCAGTTAATAAATGTCTATAGTCTCTAACTCAAAAGATGAAAAATGTAATTATTTTCCCTTTTCCTCCTTATCATTTTTTGGCACACTCATGACAATGCCACACTCTCTTAATTACCTTGGCACCCTAAGAGATTTTATTATTTGGTAGAATAATTTGTCTAATTGTATTCTTACTCAAGTTGGTTGTCTTTTCTTTTTGCATTTTGATGTAATTTATTTTTAAATTTTATTGTATTTTACTCATTTTTTTGACTTTTTTCATAGATTGAGATTTTTAGTATAATATAATAGAGAAATATGATAGCTGGTATTCTTATCTTATTCTTCATCTGAGAAAAGCTTTCACCATTTATATGATATTTTAATGTTAAATTTCAAAATTATTTTATCAGATTGACACAAACAAGGTAAATGTTTCTAGCTCACTTTTACTTAGGGGCTTTTGCTTTGTTTTACATCTATTGAAATAATCACAGGCTTTTGCTCTTTTCCTGTGTAGTATAGATGCAAATTGAATTAAAATGTTAAAGAAAGCTTACTTTTCTTCATAAACTCAGCAAGCTGTGATAAATTATCAAGTATTAGTCAAATTTTGGTTACACTAATTTGATTAGGTATTCTGAGCCTATGTTGGTAAGAGAGATTAAGATATAATATTTATTTCTTATATTATCTTTGCCCTGTTTTAATGGAAAATTGTTTTATTATAATACTTTGTTACAATAGTCAGTAGGATTCTAATTTGTTTTATTAAATGGTCATAGAATTCACTGTAGTCATTTGGGCCTAGATTTTTCTTCATGAGAAAATATATAATCACGGTTCTGTGATCATTCCTCAGTGGTTAGGGCAATGGCCAAATACACTGGGGCAGGTGGGTTCAAACCTGGCCTGGGATTGCTAAATAATAATGACAACTGCAACAAAAAATAGTCAAGCATTGTGCTAGGCACCTGTAGTCTCAGCTACTTGGGAGCCTGAGGCAAGAGAATCGCTTAAGCCCAAGAGTTTGAGGTTGCTGTGAGCTGCGATGCCATAACACTCTACCTAGGGTGACATAGTGAGACTCTCTCTCAAAAAAAAAATATAATCACAGAAAAACACATTTTAATGCCTTTATGATGCTTATGTTTATGATGTTTCAAAGTGTTTCCTTTTTTGGTAGGTTATGTTAAGCTCAAAGTACTAAGACTTTTTTTAAATGTATCAACATTTTCAAATTTATTGGTTATAAAATTTTTGATAATGTCTTTTGATGTACTCTTCAGTATCAGTAGGATCTACATTTTTCATGCCTGATAGCCCTAAATTATGCCTTTCATTGATTCCTTTTGTTTCTTTGTGATAAGTATTGCCAGTTTATCCATTTCCATTGTAGTTTTCAAGTTCCTACTCGGGAATTTCTCATACTCTCTACCGAATGTTGTTAGGTTCATTGTTTTTTATTCTCATACTTTCTGTTTTATTTATTTACTTCTATATCTTTAAGTTTTATAAGATGTTCTAATTTAATAACTTTCTGAAACATGTGCTGAGATTACATATTTTTAGGTCTCTTTTTGTTCAATAAATATGTATAATTGCATAAATTTCCCTCTAACAGTAGCTTAATATAACTTATTAGTGTTCAAATAACATTTTGATATGTCAATTTATTGACTTATTTTCCATGAATGAAATGCATTCCTAATCTGTATATCTGTGGATTACTTTATATCTGTATATCTGTGGATTTTTGCATTCTATTACTGTTTATCACAGACTACATGTATAACTTACTTATCATAGTTTAACATAAATTGTTATCTTCCTTTTAAAAATTTTCTAATGTTAAAACCTTACACTATTTTATTTCTTCCTATTCCTTCTCAGTTTCTTATTTGTGTCTTACATGTTCTTTCTCTCTATATTTTACATTCCAAACTACATCACTGTTATTATTTTGCATACAAAATATTCATCTTCATTCTTTCTGCTCTATACTCCTCCTGTATTTTGTTTCTATTTCAACATCATTTTATTTTCTACATTCAAAACAACTTTTTTTAGTATCTATCTGCTACTAAGTCTCCTTAAATTAGTTTTATTCCATCCCTGCTCCTATGTGGAATGCCAATTTCACTGTACCCTACATGATTTTTAGGTTTTTTTCTCTATTTATGTATTTCTCTTCTATTTTAAAGTTTTTCTATTGATCTGTTATCTAGTTTTTAAAATTTGTTTTCTATGGTTTTTAATCAGCTATTAAACATACTGTTGTGTTCAGCAACTCAAGACATTTCCCATATGTTCATCTGTTTTATTAACATTTATAGATACAAATGAGTTGAAATTTACAGCTTATTTATGACTACTTGCCACCTGTTCCATGACTGCTTTCTCCCTTCACTCACATTCTTTAGGTTTAAGTAGTGTTTAGTATTAAGTTCTCTTTTCTTATAAATAATTAGCAATACATTCCTTGCTTTTTATTTCAGTGGTATCCTCAGATTTAAAATAAAAATTCTTGATTTATCAAATTTTAATATGCTATTTTTACTACTTCCTATAAAACTCCAGGTCTTAGAACCTGAGAACATTTACTTTATTTCTATCATTCTCCATTTTCTGCCTCTATTTAAATGCGTTCTAATGCTATCTATCTATGTAGACATCTAATATTTATAATAAAATGTATTCTAAGGATATATTCATATAAATACACACCACTGACCAGACATAATTGTTTTCACAGTTGATGTTTATTTATATTAACTTAATTAGTTAATATTTTAATTTGTATTTATTCCTTCCTACTTTTCCTAGTTCCATCTAGTATTATTTTCTTTTGCCTAGGAAATATCCTACAGTGTTTCTTTACTGAGGACTTTCTAGTAGCACATTATATTCTTTTCTGAAAAATATGTTTTACTTTGATATAAATTATCTATTGTGTAGAATTATAATCTTATTTTTTATGAATGTGGCATTCTGTTATTTGTGGTTTCCTATCAATCATATCGCTGCCTTTTAGAAAATAATGAGTACCAAGATAGACTTCTAAAGTTACAAAAGCAAAGTTTTCTTTTTCAAAAAAAAAAAAAGAAAAGAAAAGAAAAGTATCTGGTACAGATGATTACAAAAGCAAAGTTTTCTATTTTAAATCAATATAAAACAAGAAATAAGACCTGAAAAAAAAAGAAAAGAAAAGAAAAAGAAATAAGACCTAGTGTTTGCTAAATAAAAAGGGCAAATATAGTTAGCAATTAATAGAATCAGATTCCTGACCTGCCCAGGTTGAACTAGCCTGCCCAGGAAGGATGGAGAACATGTTCTTCCCAGGGAATAGTGCATGGACCAATCCCTGCCTCTCTAACCCTTTAAAATCCACATTTGCCACAGACTAGGGGTGGATTTCTTCCAGGTCAGGAATCTCACCCCAGCTGCACCCAGGTGGAATAAAGGCCACTTTGATCGCACAAAACCTGGACTCCATCTTCCTTTCATCTTGTACCTCAGAACAATCTTTTACCTTTGGGTCTAGAATCTTTCAACAATAATCTACTGTACATTTCAAAATAGCTAGAAAAGAATAATTTAAACGTTCCTATCATAAGTAAAAGGTAAAGATTTAAGGTAATGAATACCCCAGTTACCCTGATTTGATCCTTACACATTATATGGATATAGCCTATTATTGCATGTACTTCCCAACAAACATTTGCATCTAAGTTTATTATGTATTCATAAAGTACATAAAGAAAAATAATTTAAAAGAAAACAATGTTTTTTTACTCTATATGATTTGAAGATTTTTTGTGTCATTGTTTTTTAGCAATTTCATATGCTAGATCTAGATGTGATTTTTATTCGTTCTGGGTGTTTGTAATAGTTTAAAAGCATATAATATAATTTTTTAAATCAGATTTTTGAAAAATTTTTCCTCCTAATTTTGTTTCTATAACATCATTTTTTTTTCTTTTTCTTGGATTCCATTTGCATAATTGTCAGGTACATTTTTCTCTATTCCTTAAATCCCCTATGCTCTTTATAACTTTTCCTTTTCCTTTTATATCTTTTCATGTTTCCGGGAACAACAGGAATGCTCTATCATAAACAGTAATGTTGAAAGTGTAAAAGAAAAGCGGCAACATATTTAGTGTGTCATTGAAGCTGAGCTGCACAAAGATCTGTGTCTTACAAAGCTGAATTCACAAAGTGCTTGGAGTTGTGAGAAGCCTGAAACCATGAAGTCCTCAGGGCAGGAGATAGGGAGAAAAAGCTAAAATAGAGAAGCTCCAGGATCAAAATCAATGGGCTGCCTGTCAGGAAGACATAAACTACTCTAATCCAGTTTTATGATTTAACTAGAATTATAAGGTTTTAACAAACATAAATAATTAAGTATGATTGTGACTATGATAGATAAGCATGGATATTAAAATGTGCAGTTAGTTACAAAGGCAATTTTTTGAGATTGAAGTCATGGCTTTCTTTTCTTTTTTTGTTTGTTTGTCATTTCTTTCTTATGTAGGCATTGAAGTTTTCTTTGTAGTCATTCCTCATTTTCAATGATATATGGGCATGTGGATACTTTCTTTTACATTAAATGTTCCTGGATGCATAACTTTAGCAATACTTTTTATTTGTTGTTGTTGTTGCTGCTGCTGCCCTAGGCAGAGGTGTCCAAAGAGCCTAAGACTCTGCCTGCAATGCCTTTCGAGTCACACTAGCGGTGTGCACCAAGTGTGGTGTGGGAGCACAACTTACTCCTCTAAGACTGCCAGGCAAAGCTTTCGTAATTAACTATGGTCAGGCCTGAAAAAAATCACACAGTGATTTTTGACTAAAGGCACATTTCTTCATGTCCAACTAGACTCTGCAGTTCCAGCTGTTCCAGCACAGAATGAAAAAAATATGAGTGAAGAATCTTTGACATTGCCTCAGTCCAAGCCATCATCCAGGGGCGGCCGTGACAGACACGGAACAGCAAGATTCCCTGCTGACCTAGGCAGCCCAGAGAACCACAGGCTCTAAGAGTAAATGGTTGCTTTAACCTCCTCAGTGTGGGGATATTTTCTTATGCAGCAATGGAATACATTTCAAAATCAAACAATATACAATCGTTTATTTTTGTATATTTTATAAATCCTAACTACCTATATGGAAGAAATTTCTTCCAATGTTTTTCTAGAAAAATTTGTGAAAGAACACACTTTATATGTTACATTACATTATGAATTAATTATAATTTAATTCATCTTTACTGATACAAATTAAACAATTCTATATCTCAAGTAGTGAACTAAATCAAAGTTTTTATGTGTGTGTTTATGTAATTTTTTTTTCCAGATTCAAACACGTTTTCTTTAACATAATTAAGTAGGAATTTTTTACTCTATAAAGCACTATTCAGTTTTCATGGAATGCTCCTTCCTTGTAGTCATTTTGTACGTGAATTTTTAATGTTGTGACTTAATTTATATTCTTTCATTTGTCTTTAGGCATCCTGTAAGGTTCCCTGTGTGTCTTTGTCAATTTTATTATGTCTGAGACATATAGAATAACATAATATGGCCAATTTATGATACCTTAAACTTTGGATTTATAGTATTCCCCCCATTTTATGCGGGGGGGGGGATATTCCAAGCCTCCCTATAGATACCTGAAATCATGGATAGTGCTGACCTATATAATGACTATGCACAGATTTCTATTCCCTTATTCACAATTTCAGGGATAAAATATTCATTGTTATTATGGATTTTAGCAACTTCAGCACACAATTATTGCTGTTACCTTATTAAGTCAAGAACTTTCACCTTTTCACTAATAGGAAGCTCTTTACAGCTTCTCTTTGCCATGTCCAAATTGCCAGCACCACTATGCTTGCATCTTGGGGTCATTAAGAAGTAAAATAAGGGTTACTTGAGTACAAGCACTGCAATACTGTGACAGTCTTTCTACTAACTGAGGTGGCTACTAAATGATTCATGGTGCTGGGTCAGTCTGGATACAGGTCTTGGGCAGACATTGACAGAAGGTGTGAGATTTCTTCACACTTCTCAGAACAGTACGCAATTGAAGAATTACAAACTGTTTATTTTTGAAATTTTTCATTTACTCTTATCAAACCACAGTTGACTATAGGTAACTCGAAGCATGGGTTAGGGGAGATTGTGGCAAATGGCCTCTGCTGCTAGGATTTAGGCTTGATGTGTTAACTTTAGCAGAAAATTATGTTCTTCATAATTTACTTAGTTACTCATATTACTCTTTAATTTTATAAATTTCCATATGTTTGGCTTGCATTTATTTTGCAATGGTAACATAAGGACAATCATGTTATTAGAATGACAATTTCTTCCTAATAATATTTTAAGTATTCCATAACAATAATAGCTTTGTAAGACTTAACATGAAGTGAAAGTAAAAAAAATCAGTATTTAACATTAAAAATATTATGAATTCATAGTTTCATATATAGAAATGAATTGTTAATCTTGTATCATATGCCAGGCTTCATGTACAGGCATTACCTGAGTCTATTTTTTTCCTACTAGATTATTCAAAAGAGATCAATTTAGCAAAACAAACAAACAAAACAATAAAATGTTTTCTTTTTTGTGTCTTTTATCTTCTCTTTTTATGTTAAATTATAATATATTGAAATCTAAAAATGCATCTTTGTGATTAATGCTGGTTATTTATAAATGGTTTTAATACATGCACACTCATGTGTTCATTGGTAGTTTCAGATAGATAATTTCAAGTATATGTGTATACATTATTCACATCTATACAGAGTGAACATAAAGTATACATGCAATTTAAATAGTATGTCCACCCTGAATAATTATTCACTTCAAATCATAGATTTGCTAAGATATTAATAGTTATGTTTTAGTTTTGTTTCTTTGGATTTTTTTTTTTTTGAGTAGAAACTCAAGTGAACATATTGGTAATGATTCATTTTCTAACTGTATTTTACAAAAACATGGTATTAAGATCTCTTGTGGAAATTTAATATCAAATGAGCAATGTTGCAAAGGAAGTTGTTATACAGATTCTAAACATGATCTCTGGATCTGAATCTGACTCTCTGGGAAAATCCCTCACACACTAGTATCCTCAGCACTATCAGTTTCTAACTTACGTCATGAACATTAGATACAGGAATATTCATACAGTGTGATCGGCACAATAATGACTCCACAAAAATGACCACCATCTCATTTCTCCCAAACTGTGACCTTTTTTTATATTTAATATTGTCTTGAAATAGCAAAAGGATTTATATATAAATGATAAAGTTAAGGATTATAAAGCGGAAAAATTTTCCAGGATTATGAAAATGGACAGAATATAATTTAAAAACTCCTTCCAGGAGAAAGGCAGAACTGTCAGTCTATGATGGAGCTTTAGTGAGAAGATATGTGGTGGAGATAAACCGACAAACTGATGCTGGAATGATATGGTCATGAGCCACGGTGATGTAGGGGCCTCTGAAAGTGGAAAAAGATGGATTCCCTTCCAAGCCTTAAAGAAGAACACAGCTCCACCAACACTTTGACTTTAGCCCCATAAAACTGTTCTGAATTTCTGATGTCTAGAACTTCAGACAATAAACTCGTGTCATTTAAATTCCCAGGTTTGTGGTTATTTGCTATAACATTGATAAAATACTAATACATACAGCACTTAACATACAGCAAGCATTTGATAAATGTTAGATTAATTCATTTAAGATAGCTGATCAATTATTACATTCTCTTTTTGTTTTCAATCCAGTAACAATGAATGAACAGGAGACAATGGAAAGAGTAAAGGTTTAAGAGTAAGAAATGTGTTGAAATCTAGTCATCTCTATGATCTACACAAAATTGGGTACTTTATCTGCAAAATTGTTTAACATTTGTAGAAAGAGGGTACTAGATCTGCTTTAAAGTATTATGATATTTAACTGATAATGTATTAAAAGTAAGTGCTTAAAAAGACTGGGCTAACAAAATTGTTTTCAATTTTATTTAAATTTAACAGTAACTTGAGAAGTTTCTTTTAACGTGGACCCATGGAGCTCCCATCCCACTTTGTGACTCCTGTGTCTGACTCTAGGTTTGTTGTACACTAAGCACTCAATATGTGTGTATTGAAGAAAATCAATTACATTTTTTGCTGTTCTATAACAGCTGATTATTTTGAGGTATTTTTTCAGATTTTACAGTATTCTTTCCCCTAATTTTAATAAGTTGCTGTGAAAATCAACATAGTTCACATCAAAGCCAGAGTACGCAGACTTGAATCCCGACTTCATGATTTATTTAATTGTGTACGTGGGAAAATTACTTTCCCTCTGTTTGCCTGTTTTCAGTTCTTTAAAACAAGTATAAAAATGGTTTATACTTCAATTTATATATAAAGTGAGCTAATTCCTGCTGAGTGCATAGAATAACATATATCAAACATTTTTATAAATTTTTGACTTTTGTGGAATTGAACTCTTCAGTTCAATTTTGATTGTCTCACATCATAGAGATTTACAAAAATGATATATTAATAAAGAGGCCAGTATGAAATGTATCTCTCAAATCCTGGAGAAAGTACCGATTGAAAAATCCACTGCAGCTCCAAATTCATTTCCTACCACTACCAATACTTATGTTGCTGCAATCAGTAAAATCTCTTCTCTCTGCTCTACATGTTTTCATCCTTCCCTACACTTTAGAATTATTATTTTTTTTATTTTGGGGGATTGTTTGAGGGTACATAGAAGCAGGCTACATTAATTATTTTTGTTGGATAAGGACTTGCTTATATTATAATTATTTCAAGAATTTTTACAAAGCGTAATGCCAAGTCACATCACAAGTCAACGAAACTAACATCTCCCATGGTGGTGGTTATCTATCATATTTCTAAAACACTTTACAGTGAAGGGCCAACGTTGCATACAGCTGTTCTTAACAAGCATATTCACTGCCCCAAGGTTTCTGGTGACTCCTAATTCTTAGTCATTCATATGTTCAGCTGTCTTATGAACTATGGTGTGAAATGGCTAATTTATGTATTATTTAAACTGTTTTTGCTTATTATTAAATAATTATTATAATTCTATGCAAATATTTTCTACTTCTAATACCATAATGTATATGATCAAGTGGAAGACTATATAACCCACTGACTGAAAATATCTTTCTACCTTTAATATCACCTTTAACCACTGCCCAGGTTATGCTTCAGTGACCCAGAGATAAGCCATCAGGCCTTGAGTTTATCTTCTATTACAAGTCAAGGACTTATTTCTTAGAGCTGCTTTTTCAGGTGGAGGCTGTGAACTGGAGCAGATTTTCAAGGAAGGGGAATAAAAAGGGGGCTATAAGCTTGACCATAACCTTGTCCGCCTCACATAAGAGTGAATGTCCATCCCCTTAAGGAACACCAAAAAAGTCTTTTGTTCAAAATATTATAAAATGTTGATTTTGATACACTAAAGTTCCTTTTTTAAAACATTTTGTCTCTGACACTTCTATAAGAGAAAATTTGCTATGAGGAGCATTTAAAAGATTTTGATGAAAACCTGCCACATTCTAAATGCATTGCTTATGATAATTAAGACAGTATCTTCATTTGTTTTGATGTATGTCCTAAGATCTTTCTTCTTTCTCTCTCTTTCTCTCTTTCAGAATTTGCTAGCATTTATTTAGTTTTTTTTTTCAGTTCATGAACACAGACACATTTTTTGATATTATATTACAAACATTACACTTTCATGTTAAATTTCTTTTTTTCTTTTGTAGTCACTCAAATCCCTCCCTGAAGTCAACCAGCCTTCTCAGAGTCCCTTTTTACTACAGTATTTACAACTAAAAGTCTTGAGGTAGTATCTGTGTATGGTTCAGTAATTGAATGAAATGGTTGGTGAAGATTTTCAACAACGACAACTCATTTTATGTGACTTTCTGCCTGTAATTGTATTAATTCTCCTTTCATAACCTTTTCAAAACTCACCATCTAGTCAGTATTACTGAGTATGCTTGAAGGAAAATCTAATTGCATGGATTACAGTAGTGTTTTAAAATTACATACAAAACTTTTCTATTTCTTTGCTTTTCCTGAAGATTTGCTAACTTAAAATTGTGTTATTTATTTCTTCACCACCCTTCTGGCTGTTTTTAGCCCGTTGGTCCAGAGTACTGGTTTTAGACATCTGTTAGGATAGAAGACGTTGCTCCTATCTTTCCACTTTATATGTGAAAATGTAATTTGAGTGAAAAGAGATGTACATAAAAAACAAAGAGAAATATATAAAAAGTAAGTGATAGTCAGTGGCACCTATGGCTCAAAGGAGTAGGGCGCTGGCCCCATATACTGGTGGTGGTAGGTTCATACCCGACCCTGGCCAAAAACTGCAAAAAAAAAAAAAAAAAGTGATAGTAATTTATGAATTAATGAGCATATTCTATTAATTCTGTGGATTCTAAATGATCTATTCTATGGTTTTGAGCTACCAAAATTTAAAATTTAAAGTTTAATTTTAAAATTAAATTCTGTGCAAATTTAAATAAATAACATTTATTTTTTTAAGCAGTTTTAGTTCTCTAAACTATGAGTTTTTTGTGTAGCTTTTGACTCTATCTCAATTAACAATTAGGAAAAGAGATGCAACGAATATTGAGAGGAGGGGAATAATTCACCATGAAGGAACATTTAAGGAAAGGAAACGCCATGTTAAAATAGAATGACCAGGAATATTTTCCTACTCTAAATTAGGTCTTGCTGTGTTAGCCATTCTCTCCTCAACCCTAATTTCTTTTCTTCCTTCATCTAATACAAGATTTATCCCACCTTTCCTTATTTAACTCAAATTCCTAAAATGTATTTGTGCTAGGGTTGAAAACAGTCTAACTCTCACAAGTATAAAATATTCTTAGCATGTATACTTAAAACTTCCATTCTTTCGAAGGCAATGATGATTGTATTTGGTTAATCATAACTCTTAGCATGGGAAATATTTTATTTCTGTCAAGCAACAAATGTTCATTTGTTCCCTAACTTGGAGCTTTATTTTAATGATGGGCATTAAAGGTAGGTATAAGTAAGAACAGCAAGATGATAATATAGTGGAGGAAACTGTGTTTTGTCACTGAGGGTTTGTGAAACTCATAAATCATATCACTGTGCTCTGCTTTACTCAGCTAGTAAAACTAATTGATGATAGTATTCCATCTTACTAACGCTTATTAAAGCTTAATTCCCTATTAGTTTTATTTTTTAATGCCTATGCAAGGGATTGAATTGAAATTGAACTCTTCCTTTATACATAGAGCAACAGCATCTATGAAAAACGTATGAGAAGTTATATTACATATAGCATAAATCTAGGGTGAACAAAGTTGATAGGAGGAAGCTAAGATGAATATGTTGACTGCCCTGTCACAAACTGCCATGGAAAATTTCTTTAGGCTCTTCTCTAAACCGGATGCTCTCTAAAATAAGCTCCAACTGCTTTTTTCTAATTCCAGTCACGCAAGATAATTAGCAATATTTAGAAATTTAGCAGTGTTTCACGTTCCTTAGGTAGTTCTTGGCTTTCTCCCAAGTAAAAGTTTCAAAGCGTTATGTTCCTTTACTGTTCAGATAAGATGCCTTTCAAAGACAATGAGGTGTCAATTATCCTTAATTGTTCCTTAGTTTTCCATCTCTTTTAATTATTTATAATTTTTGACAGACTGTATTTCTGAGTGGACATTGACTGAAATTAAACTGTAAGAGTCTTTTCTTCCATAAAGAGAAGTAGTGCATAAGAAAAATCCAATTTACACAATGGAACGAAGTAGGTGGGGGTTCTACTTCCTGTGTGTACATGTGATCTGTCTGCTATTTCCTGTTCTCTCCATCAAGTAATCTTATGTAAAAATAACAGAAAGTCATTAAAAGTTTAAGTTGCATAAGTCACATAATCTTCAGTTATTAGATCTTGATTTCTCTGTACTTTCAAATAAACATTAAATTATTCTATATTGAATTGATTAAGAATGTGTTAATCATGCAATTTCTCACTTGAATCATGGACGAAAGTTTGTACAAAGAGAAAATTCATAAGCTGCGCACCTTTTGTAAAATCTGACTTGATTGATGTCTTTTGTGATTTGTATCAAGAAAAAAATTGTGAAACAAAATGTAAATAACATTCCTTCAGTTCATTACATTGGAATTTGATTACTTTTGATATTGTGAAATTCAGCTTCAAATAAATATGCAAATAAACTGTCAAAGAAAAATTTGACTGGACAAGTCAGCCAGGCAACATGACTTTATTCATACTATTCTAATTGAACTCAACCCTATTGTAACAAAAGGCAGTAGAGTTTTTGCGTGCTGGGATGAAGCTCGTGGAAAATTATTGGGTGTAAGGGCAGAAGAGAGTCCGTAAGATTAGACCATTTGTGTTTGTGAATTATTATTTATTGAAATAAGATATCTACTGTCCTTTAGAGGATGGGAAATACAGCAGCATTTTTCTTGATTTTATGTTTCAAAGAGATGTCTTGAGGTTATTGAGTAAGATTTCTCTGTATTGTAAAACTGACAAGAGGAAACAGTCTAGTGCAAGTGTCCTCATGGTAAAAGGATTTTTTTGTCCGTCTGGGTAGATGCCCAGTGATGGGTTTGCAAGATCAAATGTGAGGTCTAGCTTAAGTTCTTTGCGGGTGGGTTCTCCATACTTCCTTCCGAAAAGGTTGCATTAGTTTGCAATCCCACCAGCAGTGTAAAAGTGTTCCACCAGCATCCTCAGTTTTGAGATTTTATGATGT
>CAUYON010131706.1:0-17048 GCA_963573935.1 Arctocebus calabarensis
CCTGTAGTCCCAGTGACTTGGGAGGCAGAGGCAAGAGACTCGCTTGAGCCCAGGAATTGGAGGTTGCTGTGAGCTGTGATGCCATAGCACTCTATCCAGGGTGACAGCTTGAGGCTCTGTCTCAAAAAAAAAAAAAAAAAAAAAGAAAGAAAATGTCTTTTGGAAACAGCTATGAAATTTCACCTAAAAAGACATTTCAGTTCTACCAAATACATGTGTTATCAATTTGCCACAACTGCCTTTTAGTATTTCTAATAATACCTCAATTGCTTTCCTTAAAGAAATACAATGTAAATTTATGCAACTAAATTCTGCAATTTGGTTTATTTATAGCATATTTGTATTTTATTGCAAATGGCTATAGTTTATGGTAATTTATTGAAATGTCAACTTTTAAAAATGTTAACTAGAAACACTGATCCTGAGAAGGACTTATTTTGGGGAGCTGCACTTAAAGCAAAAGTTCATCATATTTTCATCACTTTGTCCTTCTGTTTAACATGTGACTTTGCACTGAGTTGAGATAATGTCAATATTTAGTAAAACTTTTCCTATATTTTCTTAAACCTATAAAATATTTACACATTTTTCACATGTTTAGTTAATCCTATTTCCATGTGTGGACAAAAATGTGTCTGTGTATAAAGAGACATATGTGTACACAAAAGCAGATTTTGTTTGCATTTCCTACAGATTAACCAACATAAGTGTGTGAAGGTCAAGCTATTATTAGTGCCTACTGGACAATTCAAGAGCTATTTGAGACATAGGGCCTGACAGCCAGGTGAAAAAAGGAAGAGAAATGTTAGTCTTAGGGGAACAGGACAAGGGCAAGGTTTTGGTACTTGTCAGAATTTTTTTAGTAGATCCATATGCACATACTGGTCTCATCCTTATATTTTCTTTGATTAACTGTACTTTATTAAGTCGTCAAAAACAAAGCAAGTGTAGAAACTTGGGAACAAAAACTATCAATGCACCATTTCAGTAGGATCAACATGTATTCTTTTTAATAAATAAAGTCATTGTTTAATTTAAAATCACCAATATTATTTAAAATACATTAGCTGCAACTGAAATTATTAATATAGGCACATTAACTGGCTGGGTACCAGCATATAAAAGAAAAAGATCAAGGCAATAACATATTTACCCAATACTTGTTTTGCCAGAATTTCTTCTAAAAATAACACAAAAATGATTGAAATATTTGGTGCGTGATATTCGCTTCTAGTTTGTTTTATGATCTATTAAATATGAAATTAGACTAAATTTGGTATTTTTCGATCCTGACTGACACGATATGAACATATGAATATTGGAGGTCATATAAAGGCATAAGCATTTTAATAGGTAAAGATACATTCCAGTTTCATACTAATTGTTCTTTGAAACTCTACTTCCCACTTAAGATGCATACTTTTAATACGATTATTTAAAATATAGAGTAATAAAATCAGGGAATTTAGAGGAGAGTCAAGTACCAAAAGAGCCTGTCAATTTCCACAGTATTATTTAATTTCTGGAAACAAAATATTGACAAATACAGTTGTGAGTAGCAGTGTCACAGCAGGGACAAATACAGTTGTGAGTAGCAGTGTCACTTTTTACTAAAGTGCTGCATAAAAACCGAATAGGAAAAAAGAAAAGGAAAAAAAAATCCAGGCTTGACACCAGTCTTCAAAAAGTGCTAAGTAGAGTCTGAGGAGAGTGAGTGGTGCCAATGAGGTCAAGGTCACTGATTTAGTTCTCTAACAGCAAGTTTCACTTTCACTGTTAACTAAGGCACAGGCCCAGGAGTGTGTCATTGATCCTGTCCCACCATCCAGCATTTTCCTGAGGTCTTATTCTTGAATATAATGAGCTTAACTAATCAGACTTTTGCAGACAAATCCAAGTCATGCTCAATGAGTAAATAAATTCTGAGTTCACCAAGTTCAGAAAAATAATCTATCTCAGAAAATTTATATTTTTTTAAAAAGGAAAGTATTAGAGAAAAAATAAAGGATGATAAATTAACTCTGATTTTTTTTAATGAAGATGGATAAGGAAGCCCCATTTATTTATTTTTGTCATAAAATCTTGTACACAAGTAAGGAAATAATCAACAGAGCAAAGGGAGAACCTATATAATGGGAGAAAATATTCTCAAACTAACATCTGACAAAGCACTAACAACCATAATCTTCAAAGAGCTCAAGTAAATCAGCAAGGAAAAAACAAGTCCATTAAAAAGTGTCTAAAAGACATGAACAGAAGCTTTTCAAAAGAAGACAGACAAATGGCCAAAAAACATATGAAAAATGTTCAATGTCACTAATCATCTGGGAAATGTAAATTAAAACCACAATGAACTATAGCCGTACCCAGTTAGAAAGGCTTTTATGAAGTCCAAAAACAATAAATGCTGGCATAGATGCAGGAAGAAAGGAATGCTTATCCACTGTTGGTGGGTCTGCAGATTGGTATAACATCTATGGAAAACAGTATGGAGATTTCTCAAAGAACTAAAAGTAGACCTATCATTCAAGCCAGAAATCCCACTATTGGGTGTTTACCCAAAGGGAAAAGAAGTAACTTTATTGAATAGCCATCCGCACTCGAATGTTGCCTGCAGCACAATTCACAATTGCAAAGATGTAGAATCAACCCAAGCGCCTATCAGAGATAGGAGAGCATCAGCCTAAGCAGACAATATAAGGAATGGATAGACAAATACCATACATACTTGCTATTAAGCCAGATGAAGACACAGAGTTAAGTAAAACTCAGTGGAAATCAAATGGGGGTGTGTGTGAAAGGAGAGGATGGGCAACAACCTACTTAATGGGCACAATGACTACTATCTGGGTGACAGGTATACTGGAGCCCGGACTCAAGCATCACAAAAGTGATCTAGGTACCCAAAGTCATATGTAAACCCATATATTGAAATTTAAAAAATGGGAAACCCTAAAACACACAAACACGTACATGCAAGGAACATCACGATGGTGATGATGATGATGGAGAGGAAAACTGGCTTGGAACAGACTTTCTTTAATCATTCATACATTTTTTTGATTCAATTTCAGGGTTGAAATAATTCTTTTTCCTATTCTATTTTATTCTATATATTTTTGTACCCATTTTCTGGCTTTAGATGATCTGAAACTTGTTAATCTAAAAATACTCCCTAGATTATTTCAGAATTTGGACCTCACTATAACTGGTAATAGTTCTAGCACTGGCAACTACTCTCCATGTATTTTTCCTTTTCACCTTATATTCTATTTTGGTTTTGAATCAAAAAATAAATACTGAGTTAAAAAAGGATAGTTTATCTCATCATAACATCTTCACTGTCTTTGTAGATTCTAATAAAAACAAATGCTATTTGGGTTTTGAGCGGCAATAAAGAAAAGTGCGGAATTTTGGCACATCACGGTGTAAAAGTACAGTAGTATATTTTTGTTTAGTGTGAGGTAAAAAGCAGTCCATTTGGCCTTACTTGTGGACATTGTTGAAGTGGGGAAAATCTCTTGGTTTATATAAAACCTTTGCATTTTAATTCACTGAGTGAATCTTTGCTGAGTACATGAAATAGCTCCCTTAACAATGAACTATCAAGACCGTGCCGCCACCCAAAAAGGTCACAGTCTTGTATTATTTTGAATGTAAAAGTAATGAATGTGAACCTGTGAAAAAAGATATTTTAAATTCTATTTTTCTTTTAGATAAGACATGTTTTCTTCACAAAGGAGGGGACTAGGCTCCAGAATATCAATCATGCTATGAATGATGGCTGTGGGCTGACATGAAGGGCTGACTATCTCTAAAGTACTGTAAGAGAATCCCCACAAATTTTCTTTTCTTTGGCCCCCAGCTTATAGAAATGAAAGAACAGTGACTTTAGTTTATCATGCCAGTGTTTTCTGCACATGATCTGAATAACATGTTTTAGAAAAAGAGAACAGAGTAAGAAAACAAATGCCCTTGTTCCAAAACAAAGAAAATAAAAAACTTAATCATGACCGGTGAAATACTTAAGATTTGTACTAAAATATTACAAATACCTCCTTTCTGTAGAAGAGGTACTTCAGTTTAGCCACCTTCACCTAAACGTGCAGATGGTGGTCAATTTTTGTGCTACAGCTTCCATTAAAACTGGCCAAAGGAAGCTGTCACATGGGCGTTCTCTCTCTTCTTGGCTTGCGGTTTCCTTCCTTCTCTGCCAGACCCCTGTGACTGGCTTCATGTCTTTTCTTTGTGGCCCAACCTCCTCCTTCAACAAAAATGTCACTGTGGCAAGTGGCTTCTCCACCAGACCCAGGCCACAGCAGCGAAGCTAGTGGTGGTGATGGCCAGTAGAAGGAGAACAGAAGAATAAGACGATTTCTTCTTCCATACACTGAGCTTGGTAACTTCTAGCCACTTCTCTCTAGCCCTCCCATTACTTCTCAAGACATTGCCCTCATTTGGGAGATTAAATGCCAGGATAGCAGAGTTTTGTTCCCAGGGTGGCACAGGATGGAGCTTTGATTTACTTTATTTTTCTTTTGGTAGTAGCACTGAAAGCCTTTCGAAAGCATCAATAGTCTGGGAATGCTTTAAGGACGGGTAAATGGAGGAAATCATTGAGACTGTGGATTTATGCAGCATTTAGCTGGAGGAAGAGAAACACTAGCCAGGACCAAGAGGATATTCAAAGAAAAAAAAAATGAAGCACAAAGGTCCATTATGGAGACTTTGGGACAGAAACAAACAGCCCTAGGCAGGAATCGGGCTAGTTTCAAAAATGGTTTTTAACAGATGCCATCAGTTCCTTATTTCAAATCCACCTAAAGGGTATTCTGAGCCACTTCCACCCAGAATGTTCAGAGTCCCAGTTGCAGAAAATGTGCAGAGCCGCCAGAGCAGCCAGCGTGTTCCTCCAGTCCTCGCTTCTCAGGAGCAAAAGGAGGGACCTTTCTACACTGACTACAGCACCAGAAATGATCATGGCAGCACACTGGGGACTCTAAAAACATTTTCCCTAGGAATATTTTGTTACCAAGACATTTGTGGTATTTAATTCAAAATGTTCCCTCTTATTAAGAGAGTGACAAAGAGAACCAGATAAGGAAGACAAGACCAAAGATACGGCAGAAGCATCTGGTGTTTAAGCTGTCTGCTGAACCTGACGAAATTTAATACTTATTAGTCAACATATTATATAACATAAACTTTGTAAATTGAATGACTCACATCAACTACAATGAATCCAACTTCAAATTTTCTTTTCATGAGGGAAAGAACCAATTTTTTTTTAGCAAATTGGTTTTATCACCTCAGTTCTCGCCTATCCCAAACCTTGAGAGTTAACATTTCTATATTCATTTCAGTAGTGGGACTTAGAAAAGGAACATTGCACTTGACAGTGTGTGTGTTCGTGCCACTTATTTTCCCTTTCATGGCTTACTGAGAGATGAATGCTTCCTGATACGAAATTGGCAGATAGCACCGAGCAGTATGCTTATCATGTACTCTCTCCCGCCCAAGTTCAATTAACCACAAACGACTCTCGTAAGAAAGCTGAGTCAGATGAACAGCTTTCCTTTCAAAGAATCTGAAGTCATCGTATTTTAGAAGGTAGGGCGGGAAAGTTCTTGAATTGGAATTGGGAGAATAAATGTAAACACTTCTACCAACCCTTCTAGTGGGTGTAGCTTTAGGAACAGATTAATGGCAAACATCCTCTGGCCTGTGTGTTACCAGAAGAGAATATTCTGCAAAGCGTCCTAGGTTCTCCATTGTTAAGATGGAGAGTAGGCAAATTCCTGCTAAGGAGACTGAACACTTTTTATTTGATAGAACTGCCAAAAATCCAGCGGATGTATACTTTGTTTCCATACCTTTGTTTTCCAAAACTTTGCTCTACTCCTTAGAAATCTATAATTGGGGAGCAGAGAACAATCCTAGAGAGTATAAGTTTTATAAAATATTATTAAATGTAATGAGGATCACAAGTAACGTTTTCCAAATGTGCAAAACAAGACAGTATAAAAATAACATAATACTTGAATAATCCTTGCTCCTTTACATGTACCCGATAAACTCTTTTTATTTAATATGATATTTTATCTCAATAATTCACTCATTGTGGTTAAGGAACTTGCCCAAGATAACCAATAGAAAGAGTTTTAGTGGGTATGTTTTAAAGCTTTTTACCCAGGGTTTTAGAGATTTCAAAGGCTGTTTTAGAAAGAAAAATGAACACCAAGGATCCAGAGTACATAAAGTAAAGCTGGGACATCTACTAAGGCCTGATGATATCCCTGGAGGTATTAGCAAATGTATCTATTGATGTAACCTTTTTTTATGGAAACAGAATAAAGCAAAAAAGAGGACTGTGAGAGAAGCAACAATTTCACAGCCCCTGTTACAGAAGGCAGAAAAAATTTAAGGAAAATATTTCTTTTTTCATTGCATTTATTTAGCTCTATAAAGTTAAAAAAATCACTATTTAATTTCCTTTATTGAAGAAAAAAATGCCTCCACAATCTTCCTGAATTGTTAGAATGAATTATTTCCCCAGGGGGGGGAAAAAAACATTTAGAAATTTTTTACCATACCAAATACATTAGTAGCAAAATCAAGTCCAGGTTTATAAAGGTGTTTACCCAGGTTCATTCTGACTACTAGAAATAAAAAGGAGAATTATTCTATAAATTTCCTGCTGTCTTTAATTTTTAATGGAAAGTATTTCATTCAGAACACTTAAAATTTTGCTTTCTTTTTTAAAATATCAGAAACAAAAAGACACTTTCATTCAAAGCCAAATATTTTGATAGGTAAGGCAATAAATACAGTGTGAATTTGCCTTATAAAATGCATTTGCCTTTTCATTTTAGCTATAAAATGCAAATTTGGTGAAGATAGTGCGTTTTTTCCCTTTACATAGTTGCTATGCAGTAAATCTCCTGGGCATGGAGTGGTAAATGCTGATCTTTGAAAATTTGAATCAATAGACAAATAGAAGAAAAACTAAATACATCATTCGAAATTTAGTTTTCTTATTAAAATAAAGCATTTTATGTAACTGACTAAGAGTAAAATAGTTTGTCGAGAGGTACGACTTCTATGTTTCTGAAGATGTTATGTGTGTACATATAGTTGGTTGAGTATCTGTACTGGAACCTCATTAAAACCATATGAATGCGACTCCCTGTGGAAGAAGGACCCCAGGGCTTGAATAATCTATCCTTTATCTGTTAATTTACGGATCTATAAAGCCAAAATACCACAAAGAATAATACAAACCTTTGAGGGACCATTTAATTTCTCATCTAATGTTTCTCTGAAATGGTCATTTACTACCTAAGAAAACAAGCTGAAATATAAATTATTTGTGTGCTCTTATATAATATCTTGAAGTGTCACTTCCATCATTTAAAGTAGTTCATGTTACTGTTTTTAACTGCATAATAGAAAGATGACATATCTAATTATTTTTTGACAATTGTATAACTGTTTTCCATGAGTACTAAAAAACTACATGCTTTTTCATAAATAACTTCCAAGACAAACAATTTAATCTAAAAATAATCTCAAGTTATAACTCATTATATGTTGCTCTAAATTGTGTAGCAATGCAATGCTATCTTAACTACCTCAATTCAAAAGCTCCTTCTGAAACACAAATGCTACCACATCTGCTATCTCTCTGACACTTACGTACATATATATACAATAGGTTCTGTATTTCATGACAAATTGAAATGATTTTTTTCTCAATAGCAAACATTTGCTTCTATGAAAGTTAACATGAGTAGAATAAGAAAACTATTTATAATAAATATTGATGATATTGATACTATTATAACATCACAACTACTACCTTACCCCCTCCAAAATACATTAGTCTACTGATAATGGGCATGAAACAAATTATGGCCTGTTCTCTTTCATTTACTCAATTTTATTCATTTGTACATTTTATAAGAGGAGAAAAGAAATGCAAAAGGCCACTTTTGACCAACTGTTCTCCACATAAACATACACCTGTGCCTTGGGATTGCCGGGAAGCGGGGTCTTGTCCCTGCACCCCAGTTGACCTGATCCCTGCAGGTCTAAACCGTATGGTCCAATACAGAAAGACGTGTGGCTAATAACATTTTAATTAAGATAAAACTAAACTAAAAACACAACTACTCAATGGCACTAGCCGCATTCCACATGCAGCCCTGGGCGACTAGACTAAACGGCACACATCATGAACACTTACTTCATCATTGTTAAATTCTATTAGGCAGCATTCATTATCCCTTCTCTGAGGATTATCTTTTAATATAAATTACTCATATACATGTTCTTCTTATTTTTGTTCATAAAAGGAAATAATTCAAATTTATAATGATATTTTGAAAAGAAAATATCAATTTAGAGCAGATAGGATTATTGAATTTGTACAATGTGGAGAACTGTGTAATATTTCTATTCTAACTTCAAAAGAACAACAAGGATTGGGGAATAACTTTGACAATAATTTTACTGAGTTCATTTGAAAATGCCTTTGAATAATTCAAACGATGGACAATTATTACTCTTTTCATTTTAAGTCCTTCCTCTTCAACCTCACAGATATGAAAAAATGCTAAATATGTTTTGATTTTTAAGTACACTAAATTAGCAATCTAGTATCTTTCTACTCTTAATTTTCTTCCCCTTCTCCCAATATTCCCCACTACCTCATTTAATATTATTGTCTTTACTTTAAATCCATGATAATTTTTAACATAATTGCTTAATGATGATAGCAGCTTTTAAATTAGAAAAAAGTACCCTGCATCCCACTTTTTCACACCATGAATTCTCATATGATAAATCAAAGACCACCTGTTCTATCACTTAGGCCTCTTCCTGAGTATTACACCTAAGGAAAATAAACCACATAAGCAAATAAAAGAATTGATACTTCTGTAAAACTAAAATATAGAAGAGACAAGGAAGTATAAAGGATACAGGGAGCATCTCAAACCTCCAGTTAAATCTAAGATTCTATAAAGGATCTCTTACCTAGAAACACATGCGCCACTAAGTAGGCAGATCAAAACCATTAATAGGAAGAACAGAAAACTAACCCTGAATATGAAAGTATTAATTGTGGGGAAAACGGTGGAGAAAATGCAATGAAAATAAAGTAGAAAACTCACCATTTCTTGAAATATTAAATAGACGGTGTTGCAGCCCATATAGCCTATGAGTAGGAGGAGTGAGAGTTACAAGAAATACCTGGATTGCTCAATAATGGAACACCTGGGTGGAAAGGGCGTGGAGAGGGATTTAGCTCTCCTAACAAGCACGAGAGCTCGGGAGTTGAGAGCAGTGGTGAACTGGCAATCTCTACACCTGTGGTGTTGAGAGGCATATCAGCCTTATATTAGGCTGGAGGAGAAGGCAGTCGGGAGCATGCGCATTCTATCATGGACCCGCTTACTCTGACTCTGTCTCCTCTCCTGCCTGCAGAACGCCAGTAGGCCGTCTCTCTGCTGAAGATTACCAAGCTCGGCTAAGGACTAAGATCTATCTATTCTAAGAAGACTGCTTTACTCTCTCTAAGACTCACTCTCTCTCTCCTGCTGAAGTACATAGCCCTCAGGCTCCTAAGAGACCTGAGCAAGGTTAGCGGTCCAGGTCCGGAACCTAGCTAAGCCGGGCAAGCCTGAGACCTGGCCAGTCCTGAGCCCTGACAAGTGCTGTCAGGAGTGACATGTGACAAGATGGTTTCATCTTTTTATCATTATTATTAATATGCTTCTCTTAGAGAGGTATTAAAACTAATCTGGACTGAGTTTGATGTAACATACTTGATAATAGATTTTAAATGCGTCTACTAATAGACCATAAGAATTAAATCAATCATTGTAAAGTTTGTTAACATATATGAAAATATTATGAAGGAAGAATAGAATATTAGGAAGAATATCAGAGTGAATTGTCAGTAGCAATTCAAGAACACACTGACTCTTAACAAATCAGACATTCTTTGGGAATCAGGCATTCCGTAACAATACTTCAACGTTTCATCTCATTCTCCTTCAAGACGGGATTGGAAAGGACAAGGAGCCTGTAGTCAAGAGACATCTAGGTCTGCCACAAGAAGTTTACAGATCTAGACACATGTATTTTTTAATTGTTGGAAATTCATTGAGGGTACAAAGAACAAGGTTTGACTAATTGTGACACCTTTGAAAAAATAGTTAAAAAGGGCTCAGTGCCTGTAGCACAGTGGTTATGGCACCAGACACATACACCAAGGGTGGCAGGTTCGAACCTGGCCCAGGGCCAGCTAAAACACAATGATAACTGGCAAAAAAAAAAAAAAAATAGCCCAGCGTTTTGGCAGGCACCTGTAGTCCCAGCTACTTGTGAGGCTGAGGCAAGAGGACTGCTTGAGCCCAGGAGTTTGAGGTTGCTGTGAGCTGTGACACCACAACTCTCTACTGAGGGCGATATAATGCGACTCTGTCTCAAAAAAAAAAAAAATATATATATATATATATATGTTGCTGTGAGCTGTGCACTACAGCACTCCACTGAGGGCAAAGTAATGAGACTCTGTCTCAAAAAAAAGAACTCTCTCTCTCTCTCTCTATACACACACACACACACACATACAAAGTGTTCCCATTTGTTAAATGTTAACCAAAGACTCCACTACTCACTTTGGCTGATGGCAAAAGAATGTAAAACTCTTTATTCAACAATGGAGTATTAGCAAGCATTTTATGTATAGGTAATACCCGTTTAATGGTGTTAGCCATTATATTTTTATAATTAATGCTTCCTTATACAAACTGCAGGCTGCCTAAGAGCAGTGCCTTTTCCATTTCCCCTTCTTTTGTTCAGCTTCTAGCATGGTGTGTACATGTAGGAGTTGATTAATTAATGTTTTTTAATGAGTAATCAATTTTCTATCATAGCTTCTTGCTTGATTCTATGAAACCAGCAGTGGGATCAGGAAAAACAAATTTCTTTGCACAGGCAGGACCTACTTGCCACCGTGAGCCTTCTTAAATTACTATATGTTCTCATATCACAATTAAGAGACTTTAACAACTAGACAGGTTATTGTGAGCAAAATAAACTGAAGGATTTTAAGATTAATTTCTATCCTAATATCAAGCAGTTCAGAATTCATTAGTTTACAAACGTGCCCCACGGATTGATGCTTCCTTAAGTAGATATGATAATGATGTGATAATGATAATGATGATTACAGTGATATATCACTGATTCTGACTGTGTATCAATGATTATGATGATGTGGCCAAGATCACTTGAGAAGAAAGTAACTATTGAAGATCCCCTGGAGGTACAGATACAATCATGCATCCCTTAAAGATGAAGATATGATCTGAGACATGACTTTTGGGGTGATTCTGTCATTGTATGAACATCATAGAGTATACTTTCACAAATCTAGGTTGTACAGCCTACTGTACACCCAGGCTATACGGGGCATACAGCCTATTGGTCCTAGGCAACAAACCCATACATCACATTACTGAACTGAATGTTGTAGATAACTGTAATACAATAGCAAGGATTGGTGTATCTAAACATAGAAAAGGTACAACAAAAGTGTGGTATCAAAGATGAAAACAAAATGGTGCACCTTTGTGGGGCACTTGCCATGAATGGAGGTTGTAGGACTGAAAATTGCTCTGCTGATGGATGAGAAGTGAGGGAATGGGAGGGCCTAGGACATTACTGTGCATTGCCACAGACTTTATAAAAACATTGTACTTTGGCTACACTAGATTTATGAAGAAAGAAGTAACTGCCCTATTATTTCCTGACAACCAGGATGTCACAAGACAACAAATTTTTCAGCTCCACTAAAATCTAATGTGACTGCTGCTATACATAGGTGGTTCAATAACTAAAATGTCATTAAGCTGCAATACCTAGTAGGTTTTTTTTTTTTTAGGTTGGAACACAGCAAACAAATATGAGCAATTAAATTTAAAATAAATGACTAAATGGACAAACCAGGTCTTCTGATGCCAAAATCTATGTTCATGATATTATGAAGTTTAGTAATTTCTAATTAGTTCCCTGCACCTTAAAGGCTTAACAGTATACTTGTAAAAAGCAAATTACTATAAACTAAAAAACTGCAAGTTATCCCATTAAAATAATAAATGATGGATAAATGATGGAGTTTTTTTTTGTTTTTTTGTTTTTTTTTAATTTTGAGGCAGAGTCTCACTCTATTGCCCTGGGTAGACTGCCCTGGCATCACTGCTGCTCACTGCAAACTCAAACTCCTAGGTTCAAACCAGTCTCCTGCCTCTGCCTCCCAAGTAGCTGGGACTACAGGCACCCGGCACTATTACTAGCTAGTTGTTCTATTTTTAGTGGAGACAGAGTTCTCACTCTTGCGCTGGCTGGTGTCAAGCTTCTCAGCTCAAGCAATCCCCCCCACCTTCAGCCTCCCAGAGGGCTAAGATTACAGACGTGAGCCACCATACCCAGCCTAAATGATGGCGCTTTTTAAACAATTGTCTTCTGTGGAATACAATCATGGTTATCTGAATGTAATCTAGTGTTTCATGATATGTTCAATAAGAGAATAAAAAAATTATTTTAACAAATGAAATGATTTTAATGAAAATCTAAGTATAAAATTTATTTTTCATAATATGAAATAAGCTTCATGGTTTATTGATTATAATTAAACGTGTCAAATTTAAATTTTTTATTGGATGAGATGAAAACTTTTAATAAAATTAGATTAGCAATATTTTAAGTTGATCTCAAACAAGTTTTAGTTTTTTATCAAATTGACTTGATAAACTTCAAAAATTTAAAATAGAATTTTCTGTAGTTTGGTCCAAATAATTAATCTCAGGTTTCACTTATACTACTCACCTAATGTGTATATACCAAATAAAAACCCTCCATCCCATTAAAATAATTCAAAGCAACCACACCAACTATGTATAACGGAAATACAGGAGAAGCTCCACAGTTGACCATCTCCCTACAATGACCACCTCCTTAACTTGAACTAATTTTCGTAGACCGGATATGCACCATACGTATGTAACAGGACACTAGGTCTAGTTCATTATGTTGAACCTCCCTCTCCCCCGGCAGTATATTGACCAGTTTGCTACAGTACCTTGAGGGGTACCTTACAGAGGATCTACTGTACATAATTTAAAGTTCAATTTAGTCATACCACCTTCAGTGATACGAATCCAGTAAATATGATAAATATCTCGGGTTCTAATGGGTATGTATGTTGATGAGAATACATTTTCATATTGTAGTTAACTTGGACAATACTGAAACAACTGAATCATCTGTTATATTTAGAGTCATACAGTTGTCAATTAAATTTTTAATCCTCCTTTGAAGACTATACTAGTCCTGGCTTTAAATATAAAACCTCTAGGAAATGTAATTTTTTTCTATTTATTGTTTAATCCTATTTATGGCTCCTGAAATTTTGATGAAATTTGTATATGTATGATCAATTAACTTAAAGTTCAACGGTATTTAGAGTTATAATTTTAAAACTGAAATATTATCTTATTTAACAGATCAGAAAATCAAAGGCCAAATTGTATAACACAATATAACCTTAGTTAAGTGGCCTCTGTTAACTTTGAGAACAACTTTAAAAGAGAGGGTATCAGTAACAGTGAAACGACTTAAAAAGTAGACTTCAGATAACAAACCAGACCAAAACAGCATATTGCTTAACTAAAAGTAGTATCCCAAAGTAGGCTAAAAAGTTTGTTTTCTTCTCACATGAATTTTTGATGAGAAACTAAAATTCTAACTTTCATGTTAACAGATTCCTTTATTGAAAGGCAGAAAAAACCCCAAAACAGGCAGGGTGACCAATACTTCCTCCCCGCCCCATGAGGGGCATCTCAATTCAAGTTAAAAACATTAACAGATTTAATTTTTGCCCTTCTCAAATACAGATGTAGTTCACATATAATCTTATTTTAATTGTATCTATTAAAAAACTATGGTCCACAGGGGTTAAACTACTAATACGCATTAGCAACCAGATATCCTTTCTAAGAACAATTTCTATGCTTTTCCCTATGCTGGTACTTTCCAATAGAACCTCGTGTAATGATGAAACGATGGAAATGTTTTGTGAGACTTAGGAACAAATTGCAATCTTAACCAAGATGAACTCTCCCCATATAACTGTTTGCATCTATAACCATGTCCTAGGAAATATACCACAGGCCATACAAAGATGTCAGTGAGAAGCAGTCATTTCAGGAAGAATTCCCATACACGAGGACTTTTGAGCAATTTTGGTAAAGAAAAAGAAGGCCCATGACCTAGCTCAGATTAGTCTTCCACACAAAGGCAGACAAATGTAATGTGAAATAACTCTCAGAAAATAATATATACTTCAAAGACATTCAGACATGTTAGAAAACAGTAAATAGGAGGATAGAATGTCCTGTAAATACCCACTTTCAACTTCTTCCAAGCAACTCCTTAGGTCAATTACTTAAGAAATCGTACTTGTGGAAGACCCTGGCATTAGATTTTGAACAAATGATCGGGCTCAGTGCCTGTGGCTCAATCGGCTAAGGCGCCAGCCATGTACATCTGAACTGGTGGGTTCGAATCCAGCCCAGGCCCACCAAAACAACAACGGCAGCTGCAGCAACAACAACAAAGGAACAAATGATTGGAGAGGATTGGAGAGGAGAAATGAAAAACTGTCTTGCATCTCTGATAAAATTTAAATTGGCTTCACCACTCAAAATATATGGGGTTGGTTGTTTTTGTTAAAAGAAAATTAGAATAGAGCTTGAAGATCTTCAGAAAGGATTTTTCATATGGCTAAAACAGTAAGCAGGATGTTCTGGTGCTATAAAGCCAATTGTTATGCATAACTTAAAATACATCTTAGAAAGGAATTGAGAAAAGCTGACCCATTTTAGGCACTGTTTGCAGAAATTATGGAGAATGGATTCTAACTGTCCTGTAGAAGGAACCCACAGCTAAACCTCAAGAATCAGAGCTTCAATTTGGCTCCATCACTTATAACACTGAGAATGTGGGTGTCACATTGTAAGCTTCAGTTTCCCCATTTTTTAAATGGAGATAATGAAACCTTCATTGAATTCTTGTAAGAATTAGTAAGAATCATAGATTGTATGGCACATAGCTAATATAGGGTATAATAGATACCTAGTTACTTTGCTACTACTCATTCCCTATGAGAAAATAGAAATAAAAATACTTAAACGAAACCAAACTTTAATTTCAACATATTTAACAAGAATTTTCCTATCCTATACTTCTATCTGGCAGAAGGAAATTGTGCACTGAGTAACAGCAAAAATTTGAATACCAATTGATTTCCAAAATGGTGCAGTATAATTAGTAAATTCATGAGTCAAATTCTTGTTTATGCCTGTGCTATAAAGGCTAATCATTTGTTTGTGTTTTCTATAAGAAGGACTTGATTAAAGCCTCTAGCAGCAATAATTAACCCTGTGCTTGAAGGACGCAGGCTCAGCTAGTACTGTGGTGTGCTGAAACCCATAATTAATGCATAGAGACACGTGTGAATTAACAGATGAGTGTCATGTACACTCACATTATAAATGCAGGTTTCTTTTGGGGGGGAATTATCTCAGTGTCCTCTGCTAACCATTACATATTAGACACACAGTAAAATATAAACAGCATTCAAATGTCTACAAACAACCTCTACTTCAGTACAAACCCATCATCTAGATGAAAGGATGGCAAATATTTTAGGTGTCAGATAATAAATATTTTAAAGTCTAGAGACCACAGGGTCTTTGCTGTAACAATTCAACCTGATCATTTTAACAGCAAAGCAGTCACAAATAATACATAAACTAATATGAAAGATTTGTTTCAATAAAACTTTACTTTAAAACAACAGGCAGTGGGTCAGATACAGATGACCACAGTTTGCCTAACACAAAGCCATAGTTTGCTGACTCCTGACCTACATCCTACTTCTCAGGTAATACAACATACAGTATTATCTTTAAAAAATCAATATTTATAGATTACATAAGAGCAATGGAATATAAACTTGACATGAAAACTTGATGAGTTTCTGACATTAAGTTACTTTGCTTCACAAATAAATTAGAAAAACAATGACAGAGTGAATTTGCCACATGACTGTTGTAAAAATCAAATGACTCAAAGATTTAAAAGCATTTTGGAATTAAAAGGCATGCATTTAGTCGCGAAGTAGATTATTATTATGTTATGATTATTATTTATTAATGCTCTTTTCAGCTCTATATTTTAAGCCCCTTAGAAGTCACATCTATTCTGCGATAAACACAGAGGATGCAAAATTACACAAAACTCACTCAGAGATGATCTAACCGTGCTTGAATTTGAGAAAGAACTCATGACCTTTTGGGGCCACCAGCAGAAGGCAGCACTGTCTGAAATCAGCCCTTAGGTACATTAGTCATGACAGATGTTTGTCAAAAAGTCCTTGACTGGTAAGTTTGGAAGCACTATATGTGACATTATAAACATGAGTTTAATTATACCATGAGCATTAGCACTTAAAGAGGTATTTGTCAAAGAGTTCTTAACAATTAAGTTTTGAACACTTACACCTCTCTTTCAGAGGCTTACAGTGCACAATTATAAATTGAAGATGCTGAGATGCTCTGCAATAAATAAACTGTGCCTTGTCTAACCCAGTATCTCCCAAATTTATTTCTGTAGAGATTCTTTATATTGTGGGTGAATCTATTAACATAATTAACATAGTTTCCAGAAGCCACATTGGGAAAAGCTGTCATAAAGATTATTTTAAATTTACATTACTTAACCCTGGTGTGAGAAAACTGCCTCACTAAAGTCATTTTTTTTTTTTTTTTTTGAGACAGAGCCTCAAGCTGTCACCCTGGGTAGAGTGCTGTGGCATCACAGCTCACAGCAACTTCCAATTCCTAGGCTCAAGCGAGTCTCCTGCCTCCGCCTCCCAAGTAGCTGGGACTACAGGCGCCCACCACAACACCTGGACA
>CAUYON010131709.1:0-14281 GCA_963573935.1 Arctocebus calabarensis
TTATATAGTGATCAAGAAAATGCCATGAAGGCTATCTGTAACAGTACGATGAAAACATTTCTGAATGTATATGAATCATGCCCTATGATTGCACCAATGTACAGAATTATGATTCAATAAAATTATAAAAAAATAAAAATAAATAAAAATAAAAAAATAATAAAAAATAAAAAGTTAAAAAAAAAAAAAAAGACCCTACACTCCCATGTCCTAATCTACACTTGATTACCTCCCAAAGGCCCAGACTTCAACATATAAATTTTAAGGCTACACAAACATTCAGTGAACAATAGATAATAATGTTGAAAGTACTGAATAACTTAAGTTGAGATCTTGGCTATGAAGTCCAGACAGACACACTGTCAGTGTTTTATGTCATGATTACCCCTTTTTCTTATTTCTGAATTTCTCTAGCCAATCAGCTCCTCTTGTGATTGGCTTACCTGTGTCTCACTTCAGTCCTGTTGGCTCAGTAGTCAGTGTCTTTACGATAGTTTTGCAGATCCCCTCTCTGAGTGATTATATGTTATTTTCATAATATAATGCTCAGAGGACAATCTTACTTT
The DNA here is from genome assembly GCA_963573935.1 of Arctocebus calabarensis. Taxonomy (NCBI): domain Eukaryota; kingdom Metazoa; phylum Chordata; class Mammalia; order Primates; family Lorisidae; genus Arctocebus; species Arctocebus calabarensis. The sequence goes on from CAUYON010131709.1 coordinate 567, forward strand.
GTTTTCAGGTTCCCAATGGAAACTTCACGGTAGCTCTCAAGTATAGTCATTAAATCTAAGCCATAAAAGAAAAATCTAAGACATAAAAATATGTTCAGAAATATATATCATAAATAGAGCCCTATTCGTAACATTTGCCTTTTCTACTTATTGGTATTTATTCCCTCAAATTAGACTTCAGATTTATAAATCTAATCACAAACTATTTTATCATTAAAAGCAAATAGCTTGCCATTCAAACAAGTAGATTCATTAATCTATTAATCACTGTCATATGCTATATAATTTTCATTCTTAAATCATCTGTAATGTACAATAGTTCAATTTCCTTCCACATCAAATATAATCAACTGATGTCATCATATAACCTCATTACTCTCAGACACAAAATAGAGCTCTTATAGACCATCTTCCATTTTTCTCTTATTATTTTATAAGAAAAATTATAAATTTCTCATTATTAATTAAGTAGTTTCCAAAATGGAAATTGCTTCTAGATTTTTCGCATATGTGACCATGAATATTTGTTAATTACCTAGTAAGGTAGGTACTATTATTTTATAAATGATTAGATTAAAACTTACAGTGGTTGGATGTCTTGCTCAATTGGCAGAGTTAGAACTCAAATATAGCAACACCAAGCCCTTCTTCTTTTCACTGTATGATATGCCTCACACACAAGCTTGAGTGAATACAGTGAGGAAGCATCCCTTAATCCAGCACCATTTGGGTCTTGTGAAATGTCACTTATGCCACTGGGATAGAGTTTTTATTTTCACACATTCTTTAAGTCATTTCTCAACATTTAATCTTTATCAATTGATGTCTTTCAATACTGGCATTCTCCAAAAATACAATGTATTAAATACTTATGCCTTTTTTCTTTTGGAATTGATGTTTGGAATTGCAGCAAATGAAAGTAGGCACTATCCCACTAGCACTTAGCTCCACGCCGGGACTACATGAAGCTGGGAAACCTCATAGAAAAGAAACTGAACCCTGTCCACTTTAAGGTGTTAGTTATATACAAATGCAATAGACTGCAGGGTGGGAATGTGGTAAAAATGTAACTGAAGCAAAAGAATAGACGATAGTGAGCAAGGATCCCCTGAGTGAAAAGTAGGCGTAAATAGGGAATAATTGGGTACACTGGGCCAGAGGTAGCAAAAACATCTCCTTAGTGGATGATACTGGTGGGTAAAGACAGAGCCTAAAGAGAGATTTGAAGCCATCAGACCAGGCTTCTATACTGGGGAGGGTTCCTGTGTCCTTGAAAAAGAGAAAACCATGCCATAAACCTGAAATAACACCATTGCTTCCATCTAGAGATGATGAATTTTAAAATTAAAAGAACTTCATCCAACTAATACTTCTGGGCAGTAATGATTGCCCCTCCACTTCCAAACAAAATGAAAAAAGTAAGACTGAGATAGAAGAAATGTTTTTCTGCCAGATAAACAGTACCACTTATTATCTAGACAGGTAGAATGCAGAAAAGGTCCAAGCACAGGTCACAGAGAAACAAGGGCCCTGGACAGGTCATGGTTTCTGGGCAGACAGGCCAAAACGACAGCATTATAAATAGTGCAGGCAGTGTAAAAGTGAGAAGAGTGATGGCAGAGGCCCAAGAAGATGGTGAGTATACAGGTAAAGTAGCAGGGCCATGGAGTGAATTTAAAGAGAGGTAAGAAATGAACCTACCTTTGGGGAATTACAGAAAGCCATAATAAAGAGGAAGAACAATCTGACATCTGGGGCTATTTACCCTACAGTCTTAATTAGTGCCCATGAAATAGTGAATACATACACATTTGTTAATGAGTACTATGTACCCCATTCTCTCTCCCCAAATGAAGCTCTGTGGATAAACAGGATTGCAAAACATGCATTTATAACCCCACTTCAAGATTCACAATACATATTAGAGTCTAAAACACTCCACAGTAAAGAAAATCAACATAACCAAATTTATAGGACACCCTATTTGCAACATACCTGTTATCACACTGAGGAGCAGATTTCATGGTATACCGCTTCAGGAAAACTTGTTCTAAAATGTTTAAAGTATTTAAACCACTACAATATAGCATATAGCTCAGTGTATTGAACAATGACAGGTTCTGAAGAAATATTTGATGAATATTTTAAAGTTTTAAAATCAATACATAGTCTGGTTTTTCTAGGAATAAAATGAATTACTGTAATTCACTTGGAAATATTTTACTCCCAAAATAATTTCAGGTATACTTTTGAAATCATAGTTCTGTGACTAGCTCTAAAATATTAGAAAAAAAGTATGTATCTATTAAATCTATAAAATGTCAGTTTCTATCATAACAGCATGTGCTTTCTTGAATGCCACAAATCAGTAGTTTTCATTCTCAAGATATAACTATGTCATAATTTATATTTGTACAACAAAGTCTGATATTTCAGAAAAGTTTCCCTTATCTGCAGTTACTTCCATGTTTTTAAAATTTAGAGAAGAAACAGATGTTGAATGGTGAGATATATTTTAAACTATTTCAGAAAAAGTTGGCAGCAACAACTGTAGTGTTATTAAAAGAACAGCTCTGTAAAGAAAAAAGCAAGTTTATTTTGAATGTACTTTATTAAAAGAAAAATAATTTAAAATGGACTCTGTTTCATTGTTATGACTTTGAGTCTCTATAAACCACTCTATACCTATTCATACATATAATATATTGAAAAAAGTCTGAGTTCTTCCTATTTTTTATAATCTATGACTTTTAAAAATAAGCCTAATGACTTTACCCTTTCTCCTACAGCTTTCAAACTTAACATTTACTTGAGAAAACAGATTAATTTATTACCCAATCTTCTTCTATAGTAATTTCTGAAATATTTTTTGTGGTTTGAGTAATAAATTCAAGTGTCTAGAGCTATCTAGTCACTTAAAATAATGTTCATTTTATTCTTGGTCAAACTATGTTTCCACATAATTAAAATAACTTTAAAGTATCTTTAAAGCATTTTTTAGTGTACAGATTAAAAGATCATTCTAATAAAAAGAAGGTTATTATAATATATCAAAGGGTCTGGAAAAAACATTCTAGTTGGCTTAACTCAAAATTGTACAATGATTTTTTTTTAAATCATTGTAATAAGGATAGCCAATTCTGTAGTATTTTTGGCAGACCAAAAGAAGGTTTTAATAAAACAAACTGTCAGGAAATGAAGTTAGCAATATAGGGAGTGGACATGTGTCCTACCTGAAATAGTTCTCAGGATTATTTTTCTCTCTGCTAAAATTTCCTAAGACAGCTATTGAGATGTCATACCAGTAAACATCACTAATTTCAAAGATATATGAAAATAGCCAAAATTCAGATAGTCTATAACCCATACAGAAAGATAGCAGTAATTTTTAGGCAATGACTTTATCATTAGTACAAAACTTAAATTCTTTCTCCAGTGGGCCTTGAAGTTTAAGGTTTACTATGTGTGCTATGGCAGAACTCCAGCAGCTGACTAATCTATGAAAAAGAATTATATTGGTTATAATTTCCTATGATAATTCAGGATTCAATGTTTCTTTATCCAAAAATAATCCAGAGCTCATTAGGAGATTTGAGTATAATGAAGTATTATTTGAGTATAAGTATAATAAATTTTGTTTGTCATTTTATTTCAGAGTTTCAAATTTAGGTTTTAAAAGTTATAAAAGTTCTTTTATTTATGATCAACCTTGATTGAGTATGCCTATTAGTTATTTAAGTAAAAAATAAAAAAACTCAAATATTAAATAACACAGACACCCCTCAATGACAAATGGTCAGCTGACGTAAGGCCAGTGTAGCATTCCATGTGGGTGGTTATAAAAGAGGAAAGAATAGCACATTTCACTTCTGGTCTTCTAGCTAAGCCATGTCTTCCATTAAAAATATGCACTATGTGAAAAGAACAAACAATATCCATGATACTGAAGGTGGTAGAGAAATGGGACACACAGCCACGTAGCTTTCACTTGCTTATTATGTATAAAGTGCAGTCCATAGAGCTTTGGATATATAATCGGATTGAATTTGCACATCAAACCTGGGGCTGGTCCTATATTATCTCATTTTAAGGGCTAAACCTTAGATAAGACTAAAACACAGAAAGGTTAATAACTTGCCAAGGTGAGGCACCAGGTAACGGGAAGACCCAGGATTAAAATCCAGACAATTTGAGTTGATAATCCATTTAACCAAGTAACAAAGTTTAATCAGGCACTTTTGCATCTTCAGAGGGTAATAATACTTTACACAATTGCCCCCAATTTTTGTGACCAATCTGAGTCAATTCAGCTAGAATCTTCAGTAGAGTAGCTAAATCTACTGACATGATTATCTGCAACACTTTTTTATCCCTACTTGAAAATTTGTCTTAGAGCTCTGTTATTTTCTCTACCTTCTTCCCTTATTGAGGAATAAGCATTCCTCTTCCTTGCCAAAGCTAACTAAAGGTTTCACTTTATGACTGTTCCTATTGTATCTGTTAAATAACCTTGGTTTATAACTGTCCTCACACTACCCACAAAATATTTCTTCCTTCTCTCAAAACTATGTATTTGCATCTCTTGCTTCTTTGAGAAAAGAAATATTCCCACATTCCAGCTCCTACCTGGGGATACCATCACATCTTCTTTCCTTATGTTTATTTTAGGGAAAGAGGCTGAAGTGAGGCCACATCAGTGATCGTGTTTGAATTAGAGACCAAAAAGGAGTAAAATGTAAATTTTCCAATCACTGTGAAGTGAAGAGAACTAGACTAGGAGCCAAAAGTCTACCTTGCTCAATGGTGTGGTGCTCAGGCACCAATAATATGCAAAGTGAAAGTAATGATACTTATATCAGCAAGTTCTCATGAGGATCATATGCGATCAAGTATGAGAAAACCACCCAAGGCCAGGTGTGGTGGCTCACACCTGTAATCCTAGCACTCTGGGAGGCCAAGGTGGATGGATTGCCTAAGCCCACAGGTTCGAGACCAGCCTGAGCCAGAGCAAGACCTTGTCTCTAAAACTAGCCAGGCATTGTGGTGGGCACCTGTAGTCCCAGCTACTCGGGGAGGCTGAAGCAAGAGAATCACTTGAGCCCAAGAGTTTGAGGTTACCATGAGCTATGACACCAGAGCACTCTACCAAGGACAACAAAGTGAACAACAACAACAAAAAAAAGACAACAAAAAAAAAGAGAAAACCACCCAAATTGATCTTGTAACACAACAAACTATCTATATGAATTATAATGATCACAATAACAAAGAACATTATCCCATGAAAATAAGTGATGAAAGAGATCAGAATGGATGAAAAGGAGAGAGTGCATGGGTGTGAGAGACAGAGAGATGAAGATCTGAAGACATCATGTTACCAGACTTCAGGGTATACTATAAGGCTACAATACTCAAAACAGCATGGCACTGCCATAAAAACAAAGACATAGATCTATGGAATAAAATAGAGAATGTAGAGATGAAACCAGTTGCATATGCACATCTGATCTTTGATAAGCAAAACAAAAGTATATACTTGGTAAAAATAATCCCTGTTTAATAAGTGGTGCTGGAAGAACTGTTTTGCCATACATAGAAGATTGAAACTGGACCTACATCTTTCACCACTTACAAAAATTGACTTATGCTGGATAAAAGATTTAAATTTAAGACATGAAACAATAGAAACTCTAGAAGAAAGTGTGAGAAAAACTCTTAATAATATCAAACTGGGAAAAGATTTTATGAAGAAGACCCCATTGGCAATTGAAGCAACACCAAAAATAAATAAATGAGACAGGATCAAATTAAAAATCTTCTGCATGATTAAGGGCACAACAACTAAAGCAAAGAGACAACTTTCAGAATGGGAGAAGATATTTTCATGCTCCAAATCCAACAAAGGGCTGAAACTAGAATCTATAGAGAACTCAAACTAATCAACAAGAAAAGAGCATACAATCTCATTTATCAGTGGGAAAGACATATGAACAGAAATTTCTCCCAAGAAGATAGACAAACACATGAAAAAGATGTTCATCATTCCTACTCATCAGAGAAATGCAAATTAAAACCACCCTGAGATACCACTTATCCTCAGTGAGAATAGCTCATATCACAAAATCCATAAGCTTCAGATCCTGGCATGAATGTGGAGATAAGGGACCACTTTATACACCATTAGTAGGATTGCAACCCTTCGGGAGCAGGCTGTGGGTGGGTTAGGGAGTGACCCCCAACCACTTATCCTCCCTTAACAACATTCTTTTCACCTGTCACAAGTCACGTAGCCCATGCATACTTTCCTCATTATCTGCAAGCACACAGTTTATCCTCTTTAAGGATGATCTCTACCCCATGTATTAAGATTTATGCAACCTTGTTAAGATACTGTATAAATAAAGCTGCTTCCATAGTTCAGGTGCCTACAGCAGCCAATAGCTGCTTCAGTCGTCCCTATCACTTGTCTCAAGTGTTTCTTGTTCTCTTGTGTGTCCCTCTTCTTCATTTACCACATTTCCACTCAGGTCGACTCTCCTTCCTGACACTGGGTGGCCAGAGGTCCCTCTCTCATGACAGTTCGTGAGAGCAACCTAGTACAGCCTCTATGGAAAGAAGCATAAAGAATCCTCAAAGAGATAAAAGTAGACCTTCCATTTGGTCTTGCAATCTGTATCTACTCAGAAGAAAAAAAAAATCATTTTACCATAAAGACATTTGTATAGAATGTTTATCACAGCTCAATTCACAATTGCCAATTAATCAACCCAAATACCCACCAATCCATGGATGTATTGATAAACTGTGGTATATGTATACCATGAAATACTATCCAGCAATAAAAAAGATAGAGACTTTATATCTTTTGTATTTACCTGGATGAATTTGAATATTTTTCACTTTACTATGGGAAAGTAAGTATCCAATGTACTCTATATTAACTTGAAACTAGTAGATGAACGACCACATGCCCACAGGACAGAAAAACTGAATTAAACTCAGTTTTTTCAGGGGAGGGAGAGAAAAAGGAGGAGAATTGGGGTGGGTGGTGTGACGGGCTCTCACCTCATGGGGATAAAGTTCAGGTGTATGGCACACCTCCTGGGTGACTTGGACTTTACATAACAACTGCAAACAATGTCACCTAATTGTATCCTCATTTTAATCTTAGATTAAAAAAAAAGAAAAGCCAAAAGGGAGAGAGCCAGAGAGAATGAAGTTGTGTAAACACACTAATCCCCTGAAGGTACTCCAGAATTCATTCATTCAGAAAATATTACTAGAGAACCTATTGTGTTCCTGGTAATGGTCACAGCACTTGAGATTCATCTGAACTAAGTAGACAGCATCTCTTACCATCTAACTTTGCCTACTCCAACAAATTAATCCTTGTAAGAACCACCGTGATGGCTTATTTCCTTGTTTGAAAGTCTTAAATAGTTCTTCATTGTCTGCTTAATATAGCCCAAGCCCCTTAACCTGCTATTCAGTGTCTTTTTTGGTTTTTTGAACCTAAATCTATTCTTTCAGCCTAATTTCTTACCATTTCAACTTTCCCCATTTGAATTCTTAAAAGACTGAAAAAAACATTTTCAAGATACCATAGAACTCCTCTAGAATTTTAGAATCAAATTGTCTTTGAATACAGCTGGGACATTTGAGAAGTTTGATGAAAAGATGAGTTGTAGATGATGGAGCAGTGAAGAAAAAATTGGGACTAGAGCCACATAGAATGGGCTTGTTCTAATATGGGATTGTTCTTAAGCCCTGGACATTGTTTTAACAAAGAAATGATATGATCAGGTCTGAGTTATAGAAGGGTAATTCTGAGGGCAATCGTAGAATGAATTTAAAGAGATCTCTGACATCATGAAAAGCAGCTAAGAGAATATTGCGCTAAGGATGAGAGATTGTGATAGTGAAATGAATAATGAAGTGGAGCTGACAGCCTGAAGGATCTTATTCTTAAGAAACATTTTGGAGTTATTAACAGTAAGGTCAGGGACAAGTTGGCAGCATGTGTTAATGGGATATGTGGTTCTGGCATCAGACTGCTCTTGTCCCAGACGCGTCTTCCCCCCTTACCAGCTTATCACATTTGTCCAGTTTCCATACATCCCCTCATTCATATTTCTCATCTGTCATGTAAAGATAAACACAGTACCTACCTCCAGATATGTGGTAAGAGGAATCCACACCAATCTCTTGGCACCAAAGCTGTTTCAGGATGTGTTCTATGAACACTAGCTATAAATCATATCACTGACAAGTAAAGTGTCAGATACATTATTTGGATGTTAGATCTCCCTCCCAACTTTGAGTGTTCTCAAATTTCTTAAGTGTCCTTTATATTGTACAGATATTACATTTCTACTTCTTCTGGATCATTTTTCACGTCATCTACTTCACTCTAATTTCCATCTGCCAAATCGAACCTAACCCCAAGTTCATGGTTAAGTTATCTTTTAAGTCTCAGCACTTGGCACATTTTAAATTTTAATTAAATTTGGTCAAAGTCCTCTGAAAACTTCACCAAACAATTTTTTAATGGCAGTGTGTTGTTTTTTACTCAAAAAAATTTTTTATTTCAGATTAATATGAGGGTACAAATGTTTAGGTTACATTATTTTCAATTACAAGGTAGTTCAAGTTGCTGTTGAGCCTTTTCACTTTGGGTTCAGGTTGAACACCCTCACATGGTGTAGATTAGGTGAGATCCCACCAGTGGCCCTCCCCCCTCCTGCCAATTACCCTCCCGACTCCCCCTTCTCTCTTTTTCCTCCCCCTTGCTAGACTATACTTGTGTTTTTTTCTTTCAGGCATGTAGCTGTTTCTATATCAGTTTCATATTAGTGTTGAGTATATTTGATACTTTTTTTTTCTGTTCTTCAGATACTTTACTAAGAAGAATGTGTTTCCACTCCATTCAGATAAACACAAAAGATGTAAAGTCTCCATGTTTTCTTACGGCTGAATAGTATTACATGCTATACGTATGCATAGTTTGTTCATTCATTTACGGGTTGATGGGGACTTGGGTTGCTTCCATGGCTTGGCAATTTTTTCAGCCTCTTAGCTTTGATGGGACCTTGTATCACTCTTGACCCCACCCACAGTTTTGTATTTGAGGGTAGGATGTATGTAAATACCCCCCTCTTGTTGCTCTGTGTATCCCTTCCACACTACAAATCTTTTGATGCACTGCACATGATCAGTTAGCCATCTTAGAAGAATAAATCTGATGCAGAACTATTTGATGATTCACTCTTTCCACTGAATGACAACTAATTCAAAGGAAAGCCACCAGCTAGGTTATAAACTCCTTATTGCCATAAACGGACTCTCCTTGTAGTCATTACTGACTTCTAACATTTCATTAGCCTGGAACCTGTGGTAGGGAAGCAATCTGAAAGGTGCTCATTAAGTAATCTTCAACCTATACAATATGGTCTTCTGTTGATTGCCCGTGGGTATTTTATCTTTCTCACAAAGTCTTTCTAAAAAGTAAAACTTGAATTTTCTCGATTAAGATAATTTTAACTTTTAAGCACATGGCATGCTCTCATCTAACAGAGATGATAGCTGTTTTTCCTGTTTGAGTCTTATTACATTTCATTGTGTGGGCAGGGATCTGAATGTTTCACAAACAGCAGTTAAGAAGGGTGTAAATAGTGGTTGGTTTAACTTAGTTTAGCAACTCAAGGCTGCTATGGCCAATGATCTAAACCAGCAATACTGTTCCACTAAAGGATCTTGGGCAGGGCTTTAAAATGTCCTGAGAGGGCAGCCAGCCAAACACATGTGCCAACCAGATTTCCAACTCGGGAGGATGGGAAAGAAGGAAACCTGCATGAGCATGCTCAGAGCAACAGCAGCCCCAAGGTCGCTTTTTCTGCAGTCTGGCACTGTGCTCCTCCCTGCCCCTGGCAGCATGCCTCACCGTAGCCACTCCAGCCCCTGTGGTACAGAGCACTCACCCTGACTTTACACCAGAATAGGGCTACTTCTGCCGGTCACCAAGAGCCAAAAGACAGGATTCCATTGCATTCGAAGTAAATGCTGTTGAGGAATGGCCAGGATAAGTGCAAGCCTGGAGCCAATCTGGGAAGCAAACCACTTCACATAGTCTTGCTCAACCTAGGAACAAAACTCCTATCATTTGAAAGCATCGGTACATACCTCTCTCAATCCAAAGACGCTATAATCACTCTGTATCGTATAACCTTTGTTCTGCTACCCACAGACAGTTGTTATATTTATTCATCAGACACAAAAATAAGTATCTGAACACTCCATCCTACATCCCTTCCCAAGGTACATAGCAAAAGTGATATATCACTCCCCTTTCTACCAATCAGAAAACAGGCTAGCCAGGTTCCTCCCCCACACATTAAAAACATGTGCCTCTGATTAAAGGCTTGATGTGAGTCTCAGAATCCAAACACAAATTCCAAATATCCATTAATAGAATGTATGATTAGGTTAATTTAAAAATAAATAGTTAATTCCAAGCGCATTAAAAGTTTATTTCAAATATAAATTCCATGAAAATAAAAAATGTGCACTTTCCAATTAATTATTAAAACAGTAAAATTTATACAGTCATTCAACATTCTTTCCAATGTACAATAAAATTTACAGGGTTATTCTAATAACATCTGTACTTCTGCTTTTCTCTATCCAAATGGCCACTTTCTCTTCCCAAACCCCAACATCCACAATCACCTTGATTTTAGAATTCTTTTATGAACCCACTATTGACTATTTGAAAAATTTCAATATTTTCACCAAAAAAATTACATTTATATTGATATTTGCATGACAAAATAATTATTTGTGCATGAAAATATTGACTGCCATCTACACGAGTGCTTTTTAAAGTTGGGCATGATTTAATTTGATAAACATTTATCAATTCAGACGGTAGGTTGGTTCTAATGATAGAAACTACATAACATTTTTAAAGCTCCCCCAAGGAGCTTATAATCTGATGGGTAGAATAGGCATGAAAATATTTAACATAAGGTAGAATGATGTAAGAACTATAATGAATCACAGTAAAGTGGGAGGAACTATTCACCTTGATGAAGGGAATAAGTGAATGTATCAAAAAGAAGGAAGCCACTAGAGTACCTTGAAAAATAAACAATATTTGATACCACAACAAAGTGACTATAATCAACAACAATTTGGAATTTATTTTAAGATAACTCAAAGAGTGGAACTGGAATGTTCCTAACACTAAGAAAGATAAATGCCTGGGGTGATAGATCCCCAAATTACCCTGATTTGAATAATCCACATTGTATGCTCATGTCAAAACATCATAGTACCCTGCAAAGGTATACAACTAGTATGTATCACAATAATTAAAATAAAATGAAATAAAATGAAAGCACATCCCACTACAGGGAAAATTAGTAAGATTGTGATAGAAAAGAGAAGAAAGAATATTACATTCTCTGGAACATCATGCCTTAAAAGTGTAAGGAGGACACAGGGCCTTACGAATAGTGTGGAATGGCCAGAGTTTGTGGAGGGTGAGCACAGGAGGTGGGGCTTTTAAGGTAATTATAGAATAGTTTTGACTTTCAGCATTTGTGTTAGTGATTTAACATACATTCAGGTTTAAGTATTTTTGGACATCCTTGGCAGATACAACAACCAAAAATACTCCTCCTCCTCCTGAGGAGTCAATAGGGATTGAAATTCATTCTCACTTTTCTATCTAGAGAGTCTACAAGCGAAAATTAAGAATTTTTTTTCATTTCATTTTTTTGTAGGCAATAAGAAATTTCTTAAGGTTCTTATGGAAAGAGATTGAATAAATGAGTCTGTATTTTAGAGGTTGAATAAATTAGTCTTTGGCAACACATCAAATAGACTGGAAGGACAAAATATTAGAAAGAGGAAGATAGGCTACATCTTAGAAGATACTCAGTCCCTCCCAAGCTGCTTTCTACTGGCAAAGTGAAGGCCACGAGCAGTAGCACAGATGGAGCATCTTCTCACCCTCAAATGAAAAAATGACCCACCACACTGGTAAATTTCAAGGGGAAACCAGGCAGAGAGAGCACAATTCATTCCTCTACCTGATCTCTTGGAAGAGCTTCCAACTTTGGAGAATTCTGTTCTCTGCTTCTCCAGCCTGCAAGTTGCTCACAGCTGATTATAACTGTGTAAGAATGGTTACTTCAGTAGTTTTTAATTAGAAAAATTTGAACATTTTTCCAAATCAGAAAACATTGTCCTCAATATTCTTTATACCTGCATAGTATTCCATTTAGAGGTGCATCATATTTTATTTAAGCAGTCAATTGCTGTTGGAAATTTAAGTTTTATTTGAAAGCTTTCCCATTATAAATAATAACCACAGTTAATTACTTGTACTTTAATTACTAGTACTACACATCAATTTCACACAAATATTCATTTATTGGTAGTATAAGTACACAGAACAAAGGGCAATATACACTCACAATTTTCATAGACACTACTAAACTGTCCCATGTAGGGTTATATTAATGTATATGCAGCAATGTACAAGAAAGCCAATTTGTCCCCACAGTGTTTGCCATGCCAGGGTTTGAATTTTCACTCAGTTCCTAGAAGATGCTTTTTAGAGAAGATTTTCTAGTCTTGGTACACTATGAAAGTTTAAATTCTTATGATATGATTATTTTCTGCTTAAATAATTCATGAGATTCTGAAACATAAAAATTATGTATACATCAAGGCATATGGATCCCCTAAATTATTTGATACTACATATTCAAATTTTATTTCAAGATATAACCTAGTTCTCCATACATAAAAAGCATGATCTAAATTTTAACATTTAGTCAAATTTAATTCTAGTACGTGACTATTAGATTTTCTTTTTGAATTAGAATGTAAAATGCAAAACTGCTAATTAATTAAATGTAACGTTTATTACTAAGATGCAGTAATGAATGTTATCATTGTCAATTAAACACTTTTAACATGTAATATGCCCAGGTATGAACCATATTCTGGGTACAGAAAGAAGAATAACATAATGGTTGCCTTTGCCCTCACAGCAATAACCATGCATTAATACCTACCACAAAATATAGTTTAAAAGCAAACTTCCAAATATAATGTAACCTCAAATGGAAAAGTGTATATTTATCTTATCCAATGAAAAGCTTTCAGTGCTATAAATACTATCTGCTATAAAAAGATTAACTTAATCTTTTTTACTGTGAAGTAAGTATATTTAAGTTTATTGTGAAAGTCAGTCTATTGGGTTATTTCCATTGTGAAATTACTTCCATCAGGGACAAGTATGGTTCCAGAAGATTTCATTGAGAATGCAACAAACTTTGGGCAATCATCTGCCTAACATTTTCTTCCACTGGTTCAGAAAAACTAAATAAATATTTCTGCTGTTAATTACCCTGCAATGCCTAGTTTGGTATCTAAAATAACTTATTTACATTGATCCTTTTTCTGCATAATTTTAGATGACCTTTCTCTCCAAATGGATGTCTTGGCCAAAGACACCTGATCATTTTATTTATTTATTTATTTTTATAATTTTATTGGATCACAATTCTGTACATTGGTGCAATCATAGGGCACAATTCATATACATTCAGAAATGTTTTGATCGTACTCTTACAGATAGCCTTCATGGCATTTTCTTGATCACTATATAAAGACATTGATACTCTACATTTAATAAGTTTCAC
>CAUYON010131714.1:0-15358 GCA_963573935.1 Arctocebus calabarensis
TCAAAGTAATAAAAAAGCCATATGTTCATTTTGCAACTTGGAGACTGGCTGTCATTAGAAGTTTAACTGGGAATTTGGATATTCATGGGGGTTTGAGACCCTGCTCTTATAAGCTTCTGAGTCAAATATTTTTTGTTACTATATTTCAAATTATACTGTGACCATGTGTTTTCAGAAGTCTTTTTGTGTGTGTGTGTGGGTGTGTATATGTACACACATATGTATGTATCCATTTTTATATATAATATAAATTATATAAACATATAATTACATATGAGTCATTAACACATAATCATATAACATAAATTATATACATATAATTGTTAAAATATATATAAGTTGTATGCATATATGTATATAATTTTATATATGTAGTCACTCCACTTATGGTAACTTTAAGGACAACCAGCGTAGGAAAATCTAAGTTTTGAGGTGGGGTCAAATATTTCTTATAAAAAAAGCAAATAAATTTTGCCACTCTTTCCTGTCTTTAACTAGGTTTTTGACGTACTACTCAATTTCTTTAAAGGCCAGACCGTTCTGCTTAGACTCAATTTCTTTAGAGGCCAGACCATTCTGCTTAGACATAATGTTGCATTTCCAATGTCTGGGAAGTGATGGTGAATAGTAACACCTACCTGTGAATGACAGACTCAGAGTTACACTGTCTGTATCATCGAGACAATAGCTCATATAAATTGATATTGACTCTCTTTTCACTATGACTGAAGCCCTGGAGAACATGAAGTAACTTAAAAACACGAAAGCATAAAAAAACACAGCTTAAATATTCATTTCCAAATATCATTACTTATTCTACATTTTCTGAGGAGTTATTATTATGAAGCCCATATTTGATTTCTCAGTGACACAAACTTAAATCACACTCCCCTTAGCCAAGAGTTCTGTCATGTCGACACTGTTGTTTAATATCCCACCTCGAAATGACCTTATCCCATCTCTTATTCAGTGGGTGTCTTATTTTACTTTTTAAAAATATTTTTGTCTTCTTTCTCCCCATTTTGATGCTGTATGTGTCTTTAAGCTTGTCTTTGGATTGTCAGTATTCATCTTTGTAAACGTCTAGCCACTTATTCAATTAGTACCTATTAGATGTACTCCTTGTTAAGCTCTGTGCCAGGTTCCAGGGCAGAGTTTTTCACCTGGAGCACGTTGACCTTTTGGGTTGGACAATTTGCTCTGGGGGGATGTCCTGTGCACTGAAGGATATTTGGTAACATCTTTGTCCTATATCTAAGGCCAGTAGTATCAGTCTTGACAACCTAAAAGTTTTCCAGACTGTTTTCCTTTCCTTGGGCACAAAGTTACCCCACACTGAGAACCAGTGTTCTCAGTGGTCATAAGCCAAATAAATATTATCTCTGCCCTGAAGTACATTGTTCAAATACATCATCTTCTGTCTAAAATCTCTGCTCGTCTATTTCAGGAATAATATTTTCCTCCATTTCTCTCTCACTCTGCTTTATATGTATCATTCTTATTGCATCACACATTTTAAGATGGTAGGAAATTTCTTTAAATATTATACAAAGTCCCATGTAATATGTCAGCTAGAAATTTTCATTCATCTGCTTATTATTTAGGCTACCAATAACCTCCTTTGAATCAGGGGAAAAAACTTCATCTACCCTTTCAGCACAGAACTACACTATTCAACATTCAAAATATATGTTGAATTTAAAGAAAACTAATTATTGGCAATAATGCATATTTTTGTTCGGAAAATAAAGTAAAAATGGGGGGGACTATAAAATGACTCCTCATTAACAGGCTTTCTGTTGCATTTGCAATCACTAATAAATGAAAGAAAGCTAAGTTTCTTGAATGGAAATTTCCTTGCATCAAAAATGGAAGGACTCTTACCTAGGCATCTTTTTATGAGTGGGAAGAGAATGAATGTTAATATCTCAATTTTGAATAGGAAGTTTCCCTATCTAGAAAACTAAAGATGAGATGTAAAAACAGCTAAGGAACTCTAAGAGTTCCATACATATTGTATTTATTTTTACTTCATTTATTTAGTTCAACTGCCATATATTGGTGAACTATAAAGAGAAAGATACCATTGTAATTGATTTTTTGAAAAATTCTATATTATGAATCATACCTATTTTCATTTTCTGGAAAATGTGTAGTTTATTTATTTATTTATTTATTTTTTACTATGAGTTTTTTTTTCCAGTAATGGTAGTTCTTTAAAGGTTTGATCTATATGTGATAAACATGGACAATTGACCTCACTGTGAAAATATAAGAAAAAATATACAACAAATTACTGACATTGATGTTGTAATTTGTGTCACTCAAGTGGCTTATAATTTCTAAGTTGACAGGGCACATACTTTTTAAGTTTGTTGAATACATGCATAAATAACTTTAGTTGTAGGCAGGAATACCTGATGTGGCTGAAACGAAAAAGATAAAAAAATATTTAGCATACAGGGGAAGGGCACACTTATAACTTTGGCTCAATCTGTATAAAAAACAAAATATGTAAAAAAAAAAAAAAAGCATTTTCACCTCTATTATTCTGAAATTTAAAATAATTAAAATTAGTAGATTATGTAAAAAATGTTTAGCATAGTGATTTTGTTAACATTAGCTACTGTTAAAATTTGAAGAAAGAAAAAATCTATTACATGCCAAATCTACATGAATCTGTATTGAATTTATTTTTGTCTTTATGAAGAGCTGTAAAAAATCCAGAGATCCTTTTTAAAATAATTTTGAAATGGAGGATGAGAAAGTTATTCTGATATTTAAACTGACTACATTACTTTGGTACTTCATTGATGTCTGGCCCTGATACAGAATTTTGTTTCCTTGCTGCTGTTAAATGATAATTTATAAGTTTATTATGTGTGGATTTTTAGATTGCCATGAGGGCCTCATTAGTACTCATAATGAGAGAACAAATTAACTAAATTAACTTAGTCTGTTAGGCTAACGTTATGATTTCTGGTGGGTCATGAAAAAAAAAAACAAAACAGCCCGATATTGAAAAGAAGTTTTTTTTCTTTCTTTCTTTCTTTTTTTTTTAAGAAGTATTGTCTTGAGAGTCAGTAAGTGTAAGTCTGATTCCATTGCCACTGTCATAAACTGGGTAGACTTAAGCTCACTCTTTAGGCTCTTTATAGGAAGAGAATAACCTGATGATCTCTTTATGTCCAATATTTCTTACATAGTAGTCTACTTCTGTGCAATTAATACTTACACATTCTTTCAGGAGAAGAGAAGCTTGTTAACAACCTGATGTGAAAGGCTAGTCCTTGGGGGGTGGGGGAGGGAATCTCCCTAAAAATAGAGCTTGTATACAAGGCATTACTCAATATTCCTGTGATCTGCAACCCTCAAAGACAAAAGGTGGTGACAAGAAATACTTAAAGAAAGGGCAACAAGGCATAGAATTTGCCTATAATACCAAGGGTTTCTGCTAGTGAGGAGCAGACTGTTGCTACAGGTTAAAAAGATGGAAAAGGTAACTAGATCTCTAGTGCTGAGTCATTATCTCCTGCAAGTTGACTAGTAAGTAGTAACTTTCCCAGTGAGTTAGAGCATCCATCAAAAACAGGCGCTAAATCACTGTAACTGGGTGAAGGTGATGGGACTAATGCAATGACTTTATTTGTTGAATGTTTTGTTTCAAAACAATTTTAGATTTACCGAAGAGTTGCAAAGATAATAGAAATCAACTTCCCTTTACATCTCCTATACCATGGTAATGTTTATTAAGATTAAAAAAATTAGCATTGTTGCAATACTATTTACTAAAATGCACTTTATTCACATTTCACTAGTTTTCCGACCATTGTCTTTTTTTTCCCCTGTTCTGGAGTTCAATTAAAAGTATCACATTACATTTTGAGTAAAAATGTTTTAACCCCAATGTTATTGTCATACTTTTAAGAAGAAAAACCTCTGTCTTCTCATATTCATTAGTACAATACACCCATAAATATTTGCATATTACCTGGTAAAATTGTGACCCACAAGAGCAGAATAAAGAAAAAAAGATGAATCTTCATGGTAGAGAGTTTCTTAGAAAAAAAATTGTCTAGGATCTTCTTTTTCAAGTCAGTTGTTTTGAAATAAGGTAACAGAGATCAGTTTTATTTATAGATTCTCCAGGGAAGTACTTTTAACTACTGAGGCTTACCAAGAGCAAGAACTATTTGTATGCTTGGTTGAATATTGCCACACTCAAAGAATGTGGCGAAAGAAATTATTATTCATAAAAGTAAAACCTGCTTGTGTTACCTTAAATAGACTTGCATAGAGAAACAATCTTTAAGGGGCTTTTATAAGGGCTCTGTGTTTGAATTGTTAAAACATCAAAGTGAAAAAGCAACAGCAATTTGATCCTCTATTTATTTTATACACACTGCTAAATATTCTATGCCCTACTATTGAATTATTGAATTTGTGAATCAGAGGATTTATAGCTAGAAATCTTCATTGATACCATTTTTTATAGATAAAATAATAAGAACCAAGGAGGTTAAGTGATTTTATTTCAATTAATATAATATGCAATGATTTAAATAATCTAAAAATCCTACCTTTATTAACATGTAGGATATGTTCTACAAAATAAGTCTTTAAGTATATTTATAAATTTTATAAGAAATAATTTGACTTCAAATCTTCATATTTAATATTTTTAATTTTGCTTATGGAGTTGAAAGTTCCATATTTGATCCAATTTACATGGTTAAAGAATCAAATAAGGGAGGAATAGCTAGAAGTTTTGCCCAGTATGCAGAAGCCGATCCCATAAAGAAAAGCAATTATTCAATTCTCTCCTACCACAGAGTTAACAGAAATTCTAGGACATTGGTTCCCAACTTTAGCTACACAAGAATTCCCAAGAGAACTTGTTAAAGCCAGATTGCAGGGTCCCACCTGTAACATTTCTAATATAGTAGGTCTGGAATGGGGCCTAAAAATTTGATTTTTTAATAAGATCCTAGAATGCTAATACTATTTAAAGGGACCACATATTGCTCTAGGAAACCTGATACACTTGTTTTATAACCACCCCCCCCAACATTATAGAGTTGTGGAATCTATAGCAGAGACTTATAAAGAATTGAGGCAGTTCTAATCAAATACACTCATGTTACAGGTAAGAACAGCAAAATCAATATAAATCAATGTACTTGCATGTCAAGGCTATCCTTTACAGCAGATGCTTCATATGATAAAATAGAAATAGAACCTCAGAATCAAATCAAATGTGAGAAACTGATTCAGCTGTGTTTTCTTTCTGGGAAAGAACAAAGTGAGAACACAGCATCAGCTGATTGGAGGTTGACCACTTCCATATAGCATTTATTTGATGAACATTATTAAGCCCTAAAATACAGTTACTGATTTCTAATTCATTCCACTGCATTCGAAAAACATACAAAATACTAGGCAAGGATTCCTACTAATGAGAAGTAATCTATTGGCATATGTTAAAAGAAAGAATATAGTAACTAGATCCCTAACACTGAGTCCTTTATCCCTTACCAGTTAGTTAGGCTAAGAAACAAAGGGAAAAAAGATATTCTACGTAAGTATTAACCAAAAGAGAACTGTGGTGAATACACTAACATCAGATAAAATAGACTTTAAGGAAAAAAAATGCTGCTAAAGACAAAGGGGGGACATTGTAAACTAAAATGTTCAATCCACTAAGAAGATACAGTAATTATACACATTTAAGAGTTCTAAAATGCCTGAAGCAAAATATTACAGAGTTGCATGGAGAAATAAATAAGCAATAAAAAATAGTTGGAAGTAGTAATACCCCAATTTTGATAATAGATTCAAAAACTAGACATGTCAGCAAAAAAGAGAGAAAAATTAAACAACATTATGAACTAACAAGACAACTTTATAACATTTCACCCATGGAAACAAATACACATTCTTCTTAAGTTAATATGCAGCATTCACCAGAGTAGCCATAGATACAGAACAAGCATCAATGTAAAAATATATATGCAAAGTATGTTCTCTGACTATGTTAGACTAAATTAGAAATCAGTAACTTAAGAAAAAGGGAAAATTCACAGATATGAGGAAATTAAGTAATATTCCCCCTAATAACTAGTGTCTCAAAAGTAAATAAAAGGCAAATTAGAATATACTTAGGATAAATAACAGAAACACAGTGCACTAATACTTACAAGATACAGGTAGCATATAAAGAAACTTAAGAGGCCCCAAATAGTCAAAATAGTCTCAAAAATAAAGAAATAAATTAGAGGACTCAACTTTCTAATTTCAAAACTTATGACCAAGCTACAGAAATCAAGACAAATATGTAACTGGCATAGAACAGAAAAATCAATGGAATAGAGTATTGAGTCTCAAAATGGAACCATACTCCTATGTGAACTGATTTTTCATAAGGGACCCAGGATAATTCTATTGGGGAAAGAGTGGTCTTTTCCACAAATTATGAGGGGATAATGGCATCCCCATATAAAAAGAATGAATTATGACTCTTATAAACATATATAAAATTATAATTTAATATTTTGAATTATATTTAGCTTTTGGAGCTAAAACTATAAAATTATTTTTAGGAAATATAGTATTAAATCTTCACTAATTTGGGTTTCTTATAATTTTTTTTAACATATGACACCAGAGCTTAAGCAACAATAACAAAAAGGTAAATTGGACTTCCTTGGAATTAAAATTTTTGTAGTTCAAAGAGAACTCTCAAGTAAAAAGATAACTAGAGAATAGAGAAGTATGTGGCTGGCTGGGTGTGTTGGCTCATGCTTATAATCCTAGCACTCTGGGAGGCCAAGGCAGGAGGATCACTTGAGCGCGATCGTTTGGGACCAATATGAGTAGATAAACAAACTGTGGCATATCCAAATGATGAAATGCTGTTATCCATAAAGTGCTGATACAAGGTACAGCATCAATGGATCTTAAAAGCATTATACTAAGTGAATTAAAATCAGACACACAGAAGACCACCTAGTACCTATATGAAATGTCATAGGAAATGAATAGTCTAACCCATGCAGATAAAGAGTAGTAATTTCCAGAAAATGAGAAGATGACAGGGCTTGTAGTGACTGTTTAAAACAAAGTTTCTTTTTGGAATGGTAAGAAAGGCCTTGGAATTAGATAGTGGGGAATGTTCGTACAATATTGTGAATGTACTAAAAATCTACCAAATTATACACTTTAAAATGATTTATATGAATTGTATCAGAAATTTAAAAGAATACATGCCATACAAAAAAAAAAAAGAAAACTTCTTAAAAGGAATGGGAATATAAGGGCTTAGTTCTTTTTGCTTTTGTAGCACATGGAAATAGTGCGACTCTTCCTCCCATTGCTGCTGCTTCAAAAAATCACTTAGTGTCGAAGCTAAGTGATGAGCTTGTCAGAGAATTGTTAAGAGGATAATGTTTCTAACCGCTTTACTTAGGCGACTTTATGATGTAGGCCTAATCTGCAATTTAGAAATTGCTCCACAAATCAAATGTAAAGACTGCTGCTCCATCAAATGTTGAAATTGTCATGTCTACATCACTGTCCAGCTACCTTTTAATCTAGGCAATTAACATGAGTTTTAGTATTAGTTACAAATAATAATAATTATTTATTTCTGAGCAGTTACTTTGAATGAGATGCTATAGTCATTACGCATACTCTCTTCAACACCTCAGAACAACACTTGTAAGGAGTTATGTTTCCCTTCCAGATTAAGAAACAAAAGAAAAGAAGTTTTAAATAACTTCTCCAATATCCTATAGTAATTGAGATGGAAATTATTAGACAAAGACCAAATTATTTCTCTTTTATATATTTCTCTTATCTCATCTGTAAGATGTGGTTATTGTCCTATATTTTTAAACTTTTAAAACTACAATGGTCTGGGAAGCAAACTCAGCCGTACCCTTGGGTGCTGTAGAGAACCACAATATAAAAATAACCTAATTAGAAATTCTCCAAGAGGCTACATAGCTCTTTCAAATCTCAGAATCCTCCCCATTTTTCTGTGAAAGCCTGACTTTATATGCTCACAATGATGAAGTTCATGGATGAGAAGAGTTTTAGTGGGAAGCAAATTGTTTGGTACAGGTGTTGCTTATATTCTCCTAACTTCCAAGGAAGTTCAATA
This sequence comes from Arctocebus calabarensis, assembly GCA_963573935.1. Classification (NCBI taxonomy): domain Eukaryota; kingdom Metazoa; phylum Chordata; class Mammalia; order Primates; family Lorisidae; genus Arctocebus; species Arctocebus calabarensis. The sequence continues at coordinate 8,162 of CAUYON010131714.1, forward strand.
AGAAAAAGGCTATGTTTTCTTTTCTTGATATATTATTTGATCAAATGAAACATCAAAAAGCTTAAAAAGGTCAGATTTACTTTTGCCTTGTCAGAATAACAGCCCCTTTGATTTTCCGCAAAATGGTTTTGATTGTATGGGTGTATGTATATGTAAGGACTCTCCAAAGTAGAGTTTATGTATATTCAAGTACAGCTTGAAGGATAAAAAGGTAAAAAACAAACCAATAAAAAACTGGAACATATTGTGGTAGGTGAATACATGGAAGGAAACAAGAAGTCATCAAAGATGGGGAAACTCTCAGAGATAAACCTCCATTGAACTGCTGGACTCAGAGTTTATGATGAATGCAAAGCAGGGCAAACACCACTGAGGGGTCTGTTAGCACAGGGAGACCCCATTGTCTCTATAGACAAGCTACAAAGATCGTAGAAATCTGATCTTATAGTTCTATCTCCTACCATATGTGGACTAATGTAATGCTCAATAAAATACATTTTAAATTATAATGACGGATTCAAATGTTGGAATTAAAAAGATATAATTATATGACTTGGGGCCCAGGCACGGTGGCTCCCTCCTGTAATGTCTGCATTTTGAGAGACCAAAGTGAGAGGATTGCTTGAGGCCAGGAGTTCAAGACCAGGCTGAGAACCATAGCAAAACCCTATCTCTATGTAAATAAAAACACAAACCAGGAGTGATGGCACAGGTCTAATAGTCCCAGTTACTCAGGAGACTAAGGGAGGAGGATTTCTTGAGCCTAGGGGTACGAGTCGACAGTGAGCAACGGTCACGTGTCTGCACTCCAACCTGGAAGACAGAGCAACACTTGTCTCTTAAAAAAAATGATTCTACTATTTTGGTCAATTCTTGAGGATTGCAATGATCAGTATCTCATTCATCAATTCTTTCTTTACTGTTTTCAGAAATACTAGGCACAAGCATATTAAGAATTGTTAAATCTTTGATAAATATTTACAAGGAGTTATTACAGAATCTACATAGTATCATGCATTCCCTATACTACATAGCTTACCCTAAAATAAAATTTGTAACTAAGGTAAGGCCTCTAATTATATGAGTTCTGCTGCCTAACTATCCTTGTCCCATGCTACATTCTGAAGTACACCTTTTGTAGTTACTAAAACTTCACTGTCCTTTTATTTCTCTCTGGGTACTGGTTTGGGGCATCCCACAAGTTTTGTTATATTGCATTTTCATTTTCTTTTATTTCAAGATAGTGTCTAATTTACCTTGCAAGGTCTTCTTTGTGACATTGGTTGTTTAAAATTGTGTTTACTTTCCACATAGTCATGAATTTTTCAGTTTTCCTTTTGTTATTGATTTCTAATTTTATTCCACAGGGACAGGTGCTGGTATAATTTCAATATTCTTGAATTTTATGGTGTGTTTGTGCCCTAAGAGATGATCTATCTTAGAAAATATCTGTGTGTATTCGAGAAGGATATGTATTCTATTGTTGTTGAGTAGAATGTATATCAAGTAATCGATAATGCTGCTCAAATCACATGTTTCCTTATTGATCCTCCAGTTTATTGATTAATTCATTTTTGAACATGAAGTGCTGCAGTGTCCTGCTTTAATTGCATCATTATTTTTCCCTTCACTTCTATCAATATTTGTTTTATATGTTAGTGTGCTTTGCTGTTAGGTGCATATCTATTTATCTATTTCCAATCATTGTATCTGCCTAGTGAATTGTCTTTTATCATTATATACTTTTTTTGCCTGCTACAATAGGATTTTACTCATACTTTACTTTGTCTGATATATTTATGGCCTTCTCTGCCTCTTTTGGCTGCTACGTATTTGTGTGAGATTTGGCTGCTATTTATTTGCTTGAGATTTTTATTATTTTTATTTCTGTTTTAGCTTATTTATTGTTTTTATGTTTAAAGTTAGTTTCTTGTAGATAGCTCAGAGGTTTTTTTATTCTTTTTTGTTTTTGCAGTTTTTGGCCGGCGCTGGGTTTGAACCCACAACCTCTGACATATGGGTCTGGTGCTCTACCCTTTTCTGCCACAGGCACCACCGACTTTTCTATCCTTTTACTACTGATTCTCTGTATTTCTTTTATGGGGAAGTTTAATCCATTTATATGTAAAGTAATAAATGATAGGAAAAGATTTACAAGTGCCATTTTAATAATTATTTACTATATGCCTTATAGTTATTTCATTTCTTTTTTCATTTAATTTTGAAATGTCTTACTTTCTTCTTTTTTTTTTTGTTAATTCTTTGGGATTCATTTAGGGTGAAAGAATTAGGTACACTGATTGCAGTTGTTAGGTAAAGTTCCTCTTGTAATTGTGTCCCACCTCTAAGAAGTGTGCCATATACTGTGACCACACCCCAACCTAAGAAGAATGTGTTCCACCTTCATCCAGGTTAATACAAAAGATGTAAAGTCTCCATCTTTTTTAATGGCTGAATAGTATACATATACCACAGTTTTTTAGTCTATTTCTGGATTGGTGGGCATTTAGGCTGTTTTCACATTTTGGATATTGTAAATTTAGTAGCAATAAACAGTCTAGTGCCAACGTCCTTATGATAAAACTATTTTTTCTTCTAGATAGATGCCTAGTATTGGGATTATGGAATCAAATGGGATGTCTAATTTGAGTTCTTTGAAGAGTCTCTATACTTCTTTTCAGAGTCTGTATTAGTTGGCAGTCCCACCACTGGTGTAAAAGTGTTTCCTTCTTTCCACATCTGCTCCAGCGTCTGCAACTTTGGGACTATGTGATGAGGGTTATTCTTACTGGGGTTTGGTGATATCTCAGGGTGGTTTTGATTTGCATTTCTCTAATGATTAAGGATAATGAGCATTATTTTTTCATGTTTGTTAGCCATTCATCTGTCTTCCTCAGAGAACCTTCTGTTCATATCTCTTGCCCAGAGGTAGATGGGATTGTTTACCCTTTTTCTGTTGACTAATTTTCGTTCTCTGTAGTTCTAGTTATCAACCCTTTGTCAGATTGATACCCTGTAAATATCTTTTCCCATTTTGAAGGTTGTCTTTTTGCTTTACTTGTGTCCTTAGCTGTGCAGAAGCTTTTCAGCTTAAGTCCCACATGTTAATTTTTGTTGTTGTTGCAGTGGCTACTAAAGTCTTTGTTATAAAATCTTTCCCCAGTCCAACATCATCAAGAGTTTTCTCCACACTTTTTTCTAAGATTTTTATCACTTTGGATCTTTGATTTAAGGTCTCTTAGCCATCTTGAGTCAATTTTTGTAAGGGGTTAAATATGTGGGTTGAGTTTCAGTCTTATACATGTGTTTATCCAGTTCTCCCAGAACCATTTGTTGAATAGGGATTCTTTTCCCCCCTATATGCTTTTTTTGGTTTATCAAAGATCACATGGCAAATAGAGACTGGATTCATCTCTTGCTTTTCTATTTTGTTCCCTATACCTATGTCACTATTTTTGTGCCAATACCATGCTGTTTTGATTACTGTGGATTTGTAATACAGCCTGAAGTCTGGTAGGGTAATGCCTCCAACTTTTTTTTTTTTTTTTTACTAAGAATAGCCTTAGTGACACAGGGATTTTCTGGTTCCATAAAAGCAAACTGCAATTGTTTTCTAGTTCTTCAAAATATTATGTTGGTATTTTAATGGGGATTGCATTGAATCTGTAGATTGCCTGGGCAGAATAGACATTTTGACAATGCTGATTCTTCCCAGGCAAGAGCATGTTATGTTCTTCCATTTGTTAATGTCTTTTGCAATTTCTTTTCTTAGGGTTTCATAATTCTCTTTGGAAGATCTTTCACCTCTTTTGTTAGGTAAATTTCTAAGTATTTCATTTTCTTTGAAGCTACTACGAAGAGAATTGGGTCCTTTATGTGCTTCTCAACTTGGCAGTTATTGGCATATACAAAGGCTACTGATTTATGGACACTGATTTTATACCCTGAGTCTTTACTGTATTTCCTGATCACTTCCAGGAGTTTTGTGGTTGAGTCTCTGGAGTTTTCTAAATATAAGATCATATCATCAGCAAAGAGCAAGAGTTTGACCTCCTCTGAATCCACTTGGAGGCCCTTTATAGAATTCTCTTGCCTGATTGCATTGGCTAGAACTTCTAAAACCAAGTTGCATAAGAGTGGTGATAGTGGACATCCTTGTTTGGTTCCAGTTATAAGTGGAAAAAATTTCAGTTTTACACTATTCAGTATGACGTTAGCTGTGGGTTTGTCATAAATGACTTTAATCAGCTTAAGAAATATGCCACCTATGCCAATTTTCTTAAGCGTTCTTGTTAAAGTGACTTTTGTAAAATGCTTTTTCTGAATCTATTGATAGTATATATGATCTTTGTTTTTGCTTCTGTTGATACTATGTGTTACATAATGCCTACTTGATGGTAGTGTATAATTTTTTAATGTGTAGCTGCAATCTATTAGCTAAGATTTTGTTGAGTGTATAATGAATTCATTAGTAAAATTGGTCTGTAGTTCTCCCTTTTATTTGTATCCTTTCCTGGTTTTGGAATCAAGGTGATGTTTGCTGCATAGACATGTTGGGAAGGTTCCTGCTTTCCCTTTGGGATAGGTTGTGCGTTATGGGTACAAACTCTTCTTTGAAGGTGTAGTAGGACCTTTTTTTGTTGGAAGCTTTTTTAATGTTTCTGAAATCTCAGTGCTTATTATTGGTCTGTTCAAGACATCTATTTCTTCCTGGTTGTACCTAGGAAGAGGCTGTGATTCCACATACTGATCCATTTTTTCTACATTGTCAAATTTCTGGGCATAAAGTTTTTGGTGGTAGTCAAAAATAATCTCTTGTATCTCTATGGTATCATGTTATTTCTCTCTTTTTGTTTCTGATTGAGGTTATTAAAGATTTTGCTTTTCTATTTCTGGTTAATCTGGCCAATGATTTATTGAGTTGAGGTGACCTTGGGTCCAATATCCCTCTGAAAGGAGTGTGTAAGAATCTTTGGTGATATTTGGGATATTTTCATTTATGATATCCTCTAGCAGTGCTTCCATTCCTCTGGGGTATTCTTCTTCCCCTTCTGGGATACCTTTAACACATATGTTGAACACTTCATGAAGTTCCATAATTCTGTCACTGATACGCTTCTCTCTCTCTCTCTTTTTTCTATCTCTTTAACTGCCTGAATTAGCTCTGGAGATTTAGTCTCTACCTCTGAGATTCTTTCTTCTGCATGATCTAATCTGTTATTGCTACTTTCTACTGAATCTTTAAGTTCTTTGATTGTCTGTTTCAATTCCTAAAGTTCCACTATATATATTTTTGTATTCTTCACGTCATCTCTTATTTGATAATGTTTTTGGATTTCTTTTTGGTTATTTTCAAGTTTCTCAGCAATTTCCTTCATTGTTTTTACCATTCATATTCTAAATTCCACTTTTGTCATTTTGAACATTTCTTTATAGGTGGAATCCTCTGCAGTAGCTACCTCATGATCCCTTGGGGGAGGTTGCTTTGTTTTGGATTTTCATGTTGCCATGATTTTTCTGCCATTTCTTCCTCATGCATGTTTTCTTTTTATCTGCTTCCTTGCCCTACTTTTTCCTTTCACTGCCTCTGCTCTTTAAGTTACCATGCCTTTTACCTAAGGAGTTGAAATGTCCCTTTGGTAAAGGGCTAAAATGACAAGAAGGGTGAAGAGCAAGAAGGTATGAAAGACACAAAAAGAGAAAAGATAAAGGAAAGAGGGTGAGTAAAATGGAAGTTTGACAAAAGGAAGAGAGGTACAAAAAGAGAGAGAGAGCAGTAGGATACTTTGACCCACATTTGCAAATCCCAAGCTCTGGGGGCCTGGGTTGGGTGGGTCGCTTGCCATCCACAGCTTTTTGCCAGCCCAAGCAGTTACAGGACGTCTTCTCCACCGAACAGAGAAGGCCAACAAAAATGCTATAAATCAAACCAAAACAAACAGACAAAAGACCATAAGGCTTAAGATTTAAGGGATAAAATTGGGGGAAAAACAAATAACAGGGGCAGAAAAAAATAGCAAAAATGAAGCCCCTATTTTTAAGGCAACAATGAAAATTACATTTACATGAGAAAAAGAAAGAAGAATGTAGGGGAAAAAGTTGAAAAAATTCTTTTTAATGATAAAAAATCTATCTGTCTATCTATCTGTCTATCTATCTATCTATCTATCTATCTATCTATCTATCTATCTATCTATCTATCTTCCTGAATATTGCCCGGCATCAGGTGACCTTTTGGGGTATGAGATGCTAATCATGGTGCTGATATAGCTGAATAATAGGAGACTGGAAGCCCTGTTGACCTCTTTGCCCTCAAACCTCACAGGGTTAGAAGCCTGAATCTGTCCTCAGCCCACTTAATAGACACATCTCGACCTTTTCAACTGTGTTGGTTGGTTAAGCAATGGCTTTCCCAGGAAAACATGTGTCACTCAGACCGCTCCATAAGTGGCTGTTCACTTATCAGATGTGCCCAAACTGGTCTTGCACTAGGACCCCGAGGGCCAAGCCTTCCCCCAATGGTTGTGCCTGGTCTACAGCTGAACAATGAAGCTCTATTCCCCCGTAGCAGCTCAGTCCTGGCCTCTGGATGCTGTTCAAAGTCACTTGCTCACTTGCCTAATGTCTCCTACAGTAACTCAACTAAGGGCCCGTGTCAAAAAAAAAAAAAAATCCCCCCAAGGAAGCCATTCCTGTCTGTAAACTCTCATCACTGATGTAGCTGCTGCTGCCATCGCAGCAGAGGCCGTAGTTGGTCAATTGCAAACACCTGCCACTTCTCCACTGCTTTTGCCATCCTCTTGGGATCCTGAAGTTTCCTGCTGCCTCCTTGTGCCCCAAAGGAATGTTTCTGGGTAAAGCCTGCAAGCCAGACATGCCTGGAGTCTTCTTCTCCCAGTCTCACTGTCCCCAGTTGCAAAGAAGCTGTCTCTAGTACACTCTCTTGCTCTGCCCCTCTTTTCTCATTTTCTTTTGTATATTTTCTACAGATGTTTTACTTGGAGTTACTATAGGGATTATAAAAAGCATCTTTTTATTTATTTATTTTATTTTTTAAAATTTTTATTAAATTATAATTGTGTACATTGGTGCAATCATGGGGCACAATGTGCTGACTTTATATACATTCTGAAATATTTTCGTTGAACTATTTAACATAGCCTTCATGGCCTTTTAATCACTATATGAAAACATTTA
>CAUYON010131719.1:0-22455 GCA_963573935.1 Arctocebus calabarensis
TTTTTTTTTAAATTAAATCATAGCTGTGTACATTAGTGCAATCATGGGGTACAATGTATTGGCTTCATATACAATCTGAAATATTTTCATCCAACTGTTAAAAATAACCTTAATGGGATTTTTTCATTTATTGTGGGAAAACATTTGTATTCTGCATTTAGTAGGTTTCACCTGTAACCTTCTAAGATGCACCATAAGTGTGATCCCATCATTTACCCTCTCTCCACCCATCTTCCCCCCTCTCTTTCCCTCCCTTGTTCCTTTACCCATATTCTTGTTCTATAATTGGGTTATAGCCTTCATGTGGAAGCTATAAATTAGCTTCATAGTAGGGCTGAGTACATTGGATACTATTTCTTCCATTCTTGAGATAGTTTGTTAAGAAGAATGTGTTCCAGCTCCATCAATAAATGGAATTTAATTAAGCTGAAAAGCTGTACAGATAAGAAGCTATCAACTAAAGTAAATAGACAACCTACACAATGGGAAGGAATATTTACATATTTTGAATCAGACAAAAGCTTTATAACTAATATCTATAGAGAATTCAGATTAATCCACATCAAAAAAAGCCAACAATCCCATAGATCAATGGGGAAGAGAGATGAACAGAACTTTCTCTCAAGAAGAATGATGAATGGCTAGGAAACATATGAAAAGATGCTCATCATCTTTAATTATGATAGAAATGCAAATCAAAACTACTATGAGATATCTAACCCCAGCGAGAATGGCCAACATCACAAAAATCTCAAAACTGCACATGCTGGCATGGATGTGGAGAGAAAAGAACACTTTTATACTGCTGGTGGGACTGTAAATGAGTGCAACCTTTTTTGGAAGGAAGTATGGAGAAACCTCAAAGAATTTAAGGTAGGTCTCCTGTTTGATCCTGCAATCCCATTACTGGGCATCTATCCAGAAGAAAAAACATAGTTTATCATAAGGACACTTTCACTAGACCGTTTAGTGCAGCTCGATTTATAATCGAGTCTAAATGCCTCCCTGATGCAGGAATGGATTAATAAGCTGTGGTGTATATATATACAATGGAATACCTTTCATCCATTAAAAAAATGGAGAACTTAGAGCCTTTGTATTAACCGAGATGGAAGTGAATCACATTATTTTTAGTAAAGCATCACAAGAATGGAGAAGCACGAATCTTATGTATTCAATTTATGACCTAGTATATGGTGGAGGGTAGGGCAAGGGGAGAGCAGTTAAAGAGAGAGAGAAGGAGGTGGGGAAGGAAGAGCAGAGAGAGGGAAGGAGGGAGGGGGTGGGGTTTCCGTGTGCAGCACATCTTGTACCCTCAATGCCTTCCCAATAATAAAAGAAAGAAAGAAAGAAATGTGTCACTTATCCCTATATTCTTAAGTGTTCAAATTAGAAAAGGATATTTAATTTTATCAAATGTTTTTTCTGCATCTATTTTGAGAGGATCGAATGGTCTTTGTTTTTGCTTCTGTTGATATGGTGAATTACATTTATGGACTTGCATGTGTTAAACCTGCCTTAGATCCCTGGGATGAAACCTACTTGATCATGATGTATGACTTTTTTGATGATAAACTGTAATCTATTGGCTAAGATTTTGTTGAGAATTTTTGCCTCTATATTCATCAGTGAAATTGGTCTGAAGTTCTTTTTAGTTGGGCCTTTTCATGGTTTGGGTATCAGGGTGATGTTCGCTTCATAGAGAATGTTGGGGAAGATTTTTTCCTGCTAAATTTTTTGGAATAATTTCTGAAGTATGGGAATAAGCTCTTCTTTGAAGATTTGATAGAATTCTGGTATGAAGCCATCTAGACCAGGGCGTTTTTTTTGGGGGGGGGATAATTTTTTTGTTCCTTTGATCTAGTTCTTGCAATCAATCTGTTAAAGAGATATATTTCCTCTTGAGTTAGCCAAGGGAGAGGGTGTGATTCTAGATATTGATCCATTTTCTCCACATTGTCAAATTTCTGGACATAATGTTTCTTGGAGCACTCAGAGATGCTGTCTTTTATCTCTCTTGCATCTGTTGTTATTTCCAACAAAGTATTATTATTTCTGGTTGAGGTTACTAGAGATTTTACTTTTCTGTTTCTAGTTAGTCTTGTCAAAGAATTATTTATTTTTGCAAAAAACCAAATTCATGTTATTTAATTTTCTGTATGATTCTTTTGTTTTCAATTTCATTAATCTCTGATTTAATTTTGATAATTTCTTTTTTCTGCTGGTTTTGGGATTAGATTTTTCTTCACTTTCCAGTTCCATAAGATGGTTCATAAGTTTGTTGATGTGCTCCCTTTCTGTTTTTGATTGTAGTCATCTAATAAGATAAATTTCCCTCTTAAGCCTACTTTTGCCATATCCCTCAGGTTTTAATAACTTGTGTCTCCATTGCTGTTGTGTTTGAGGAATTTAATGATTTACTCTTTTTTTTGTTTCTGAAGCCATTTATCATTCAACTTATGGTTGTTTAATTTCCGTGCCTTTATGTTGGGATGAATGTTTTTGCTGCAGTTGAGTTCCACCTTTATTGCCTAGTATTCTGAGAAGATATAAGGTATAATTTCTACTTTTTAATTAGGCTGAGATTTGATTTATATCCTAGGATGTAGTCTATTTTGTAGTATGTACCATGGGCTGAAGAGAAAAATGTATATTCCTTTGCTTTGGGTTGGTGTGTTCTCTATATGCCTATCAATCCTATTTGTCTAGGATCACATTTAAGTCATTTGTATCTTTGTTTATTTCCTGTTTAGAGGACCTATCCAGTTCTATCTGAGGCATGTTATAGTCCCTGGCTATTATGGTTTTATTGGATATCATATTGCTTAGACCCCTCAAGGTCTTTTTCATAAATTTGGGAGCATTTATTTTGGGTGCACAAATATTTGAAATTGAGATGTCTTCTTTTAGTATTGTGTTCCTTTGACAAGTATGAAGTGTCCATATTTGTCTTTCTTAACCTTAGTTGTTTTAAATCCGCTTGTATCTGAAAATAAGGTTGTAACCACTCTTTACTTCTGATTTCCATTTGCTTGAAATACTGTTTTCTAACCCTTAACCCCAAGTCTTGATTTTTCCTAAAAAGCTAGGTGTGTCTCCTGGAGACAACATGTGGATGGCTTGTTTGTTTGTTTTTTATTATCAAATCAACCAGCCTGTGCCTCTTCAGTGGTGAATTCCATCTATTTACATTTATTGGAGAATTGATACATGTGGTGGAGTTCTATTCATCTTATTTTGTGAAAGTCTATTGTGAAGTTTTATCCTTTGCACCATTGTTGAAGATAGGTTGTGGCCTTTAACTTCTGGCATTTACTTGCTGGTGGTCCTTTGTTTGATTAGTGTTGAGAATAGGTCTAAGTATTTCCTGTAGATCTGGTCTTATGGTAAATTTCCTCATTGATTGTATATCTGCAAAAGATTTAGTCTCTCCATCAATTTTGAAGCTTAGTTTAGCAGGTTACAGAATTGTGGGCTGAAAATTGTTTCATTTAAGGATGTTGAAGGTGGATGACCATGGTCTGCTGGCTTGGAATGTTTTAGTTGAAAAGTCTGGTCTGCTGTCATCCTAATGGCTCTGCCTCTGCAGGTTAGTTGGCAATTATTTCTGACTGCTTGCAGAACTTTTTCCTTCATATGGACTTTGAAAAGCTTCATTACAATGTGTCTTTGAGAGGCTCTGTTAGAGTTGAGATGAGCTGGTGTTCAATATCCATCTGAAAGGAGTGTGTCAGGGTCTTTAGTAAAACTTGAGAAGTTTTCATTTATGATAGTTTCCAATAGGGCTTCCATTCCTTTGGGACAATCTTCTTCCCTTTCAGGAATCCTTATTATTTGTGTGTTTGAATGCTGCATGGAGTCTTATGGTTTTCTAAACATCTGCTCTGCTTTCTCTCTCTTATGCCTCTTTAACTACTTGGATTAACTTGAAACCCTTTTCCTCTAGTCTGATGTTCTTTCTTCTCCATGGTCTAACCTTATTGTAATACTTTCTACTGCATCATTATATTCCCTGATTGTCTCCTTCATTTCCTTAAGCTCTGCCATATTTTTCTGTATTCTACATATCTCTTGTCTGACTTTTGTTTCTGTCTTTCCATTTTTTTATTCATTACTTTTATTGTCTTTACTGTACATATTTAAAATTCCCCTTCTGTAAAGTCCATTAGTTCTTTATTTGTGGAATCTTCTGCAGTAGCTCCCTCATGCTCCTTCATGGAGTTCCTTCTTTTTTTTTTTTTTTTATGTTGCCTGATTTTGTTGTTGTTGTTGGTTCCTTATCATGTGTTCATTCTTCTTGTTCACCTCTTTGTGGTCCCTTTTCCTTCTCAGTGCCTCCTTTATTTCAAACAGAAGTCTTTGCTCTTAATAACAGTATGTTACAATATGTTGCCATGTAACCAGTTGTCGCTGTGTTTACTTTTTAGGAGACAGAGAGCACAGCCAGCAACCTCTATGGTTCTTATTCCAAACTTTGTTGCCTTTGGCGATTGCCTGATTATTTCTTCAGCATTCAGACCCTGCTGGGTTGGGATCTTAATGTTCACAGGAATTCATCAGGAGAAAGTCTCACAGTGCCCCTTGACTCCAGGTCTTGTGTCCCATGGGAGTTCCTCAGCCAGTTCCAAGAGTTTAGTTCTTATCCCAGCCAGTGGAATTAAGACAACCATGCTTTATACCCCACCTAAGACCTTATCACGACCTTCCCACAATGCAGTCCCCTGGCTGCCACAACTTTCTCAGTATGGCTGCCTTGTGAGTTGCCAAACCTATGGCAAATAGACTTCAGCTGGCATTGAAATCTGCTTATGTATTCTGCTCAAGTCTGCCCACTCTTACAAGCTTTTCACTCAATGTGAAGCTTCCCCCAATAACTGAAATCTCTGGAAAACCTTCCTCCCCTCCCAGAACACTGGGGGTTGAGATTGGCTCATTCCAGCTGGTCACAACCACCTGCCTAATTCATCAGATTTCCACCACTCTGTATCGTATGCTATATCCAGATCACCACCTCCTCACTGTGCTCCCTGAGCTATGACTCTAGGTAAGATCCTCATACCAGGGATGGATGGGTTCTATCTTTTCCCCCAGTAGTTCTAGGAGAGCTCAGCTGAATGACTCTTCTTGTCTTCCATCTTGTTCTTCCCCTCAAAACCACTGCTTGAATAGAAGAGAGGTTCTGGGCACAGTATAGAGACTTTCCCTCAGATTCAATTTGGCAGAGACCCCACTGTACCTTATATCTTAGTTTTATGAAAGATAGCTAATCTACATGACAACTCTGAAAGAGCTATTTTACTAAACTTTTTAAGTTGGGGGCCAGGAGCAGCATTCATAGAGACTCTTTAATAATTTTTCCAAAGAGAAAAGAGTCCCTATTGATGTATATATAAAGAGGATACTGTGGTGAAAACAAACTGTGATATGGGAAGTTGCAAGGGCTTTTAAAAATGCCAGGTGTAAACTTACTCTTTTGACTTTTAAATGAAATTATCAGTAAAGTCTACTTTAATCAAAAGGTTTTGATATCAAAGTATTTGTAGGATATACTCAAATAAATATTAAAATCTATGTCTAGGTTCAAATGGTAGAAATGAAGAATGAATTCAGAGTTGGCAGCATACCCAGAAAGTGGTATGTTAACAAAAAAGGGGAAAATTACTATAATTTCTTGACCTAAGTCTCACAGGAGCAGGATTTTTATACCAGGGTAGAGAAATGATGCTGTCTAAATACCCTTGGAAGAGCAAGTCAATAATGAGTCTGCTTCATGAATCTTAGCAACAAAAATTCTGGGAATATGAGTAGATTCAATCTAAAAGAGATTTAGGAAAGATGGAGAGCTCAAGGGAAAAGTAAGTTACATTTATGGAAAAAAAGTGACAAAGAGTTTATCATTTTTAGGTCTTAAAACAGTTAAAAACTTAGGTAAGGAAGAAAGCATTATAAGTTTGGGGCTAGAAAAAGAAAAATTTGCCACAGAAATGGGAGTAGTAAAGAGAATATATTGGGAATAACAGGGAATTAAAGTCTAAGAGGTTTATATCGTTGCAGGTTTCCAAAAGAATAAGATATCCGCTCCTTTCTGTCATCTCACCCCCAAAAGAATTAGTTACTACCCTTACTCCTACAGAACTGTGGGAGTATCTTAATTATAACAATTTATAAATTTGGTGAAAATTATTTTTTAATCATTTATTTCTTCTACTAATTTGTGGTCTCCTCCAGAATATTAATCATTTTATTTATTTGTCTTATTACTTGTCCTCTTACTTAGAATATAATCACTTCACTCCTCTATATCAAACAACTAATATAATAAATGGAAAATAATTAGTACTCAATACTTACTGAAAGCATGAAAATAGCGATAAATAAATGATAATTTCTAACTCAAGTGTCTATAAAAGTACCTGATACATAGTAGGATCACAATAAGTATATAGTCTTTGGAGGAATAGGTGAACGATGTCAATAGATTAAGATTTTAGCAGGTCCCTATAGAATTCATAAAATGGAAGGAAGGAAGAGGGTGAAATTGAAGGAAGGATATTGTTATGGCCTTTTGAATCTCTAGTGTGTAAAAATCTTTAGAATGAGACTCACATTTATTTTAGTTATGTTAAAAATGCACCCCTTCTAATACATTTCCCATTTCTAAGAGATCTCAGAAAGAGAAGATGAAGTGTAATTTTCTGGGACACCTAACAATTATTTAATTTGTTAATGTACTGTATTAGCTATTTCTGCAGAAACATTAGCAGAAAGAGATTAATGATTGGTTAACTTTCTCTAAAAATATTGTTCTTGCTCCATTGATCATTATAAACACCATTGTAACCTAGAGATTGCCTTAATGAGAAATTAGACTCCCTAATGAGAATTAAAAATTCGTGTTAACATATAACAGAAATTTTAGGTAAGAAGAGAGTGTCATTCAAATCAGTTTTCTCTATCAAATTTAATCCTAAGGATGAAAAAAAGTAAATTATTTTTGATAATTTGGAGGCAGTTATAATGTTTTTTTAAATTTTGTCATGGAATTATTTAACACATTTTAGCTAGAATATGCATTTTCTGTATATCACTTATAGCTGGTTTTTGGCATATTATCAATTTCAGTGAGTATGCTTTAACTGAAAAAAAGTTTGTTTTTACCCTTTTGTTCATAGCAATAATTTATTATGTAAATTGTACAATTTTATTTTCATGGTGTGTATATATATATATATATATATACACACACACTATATACATACACACACATATATATAGTATATACACACACGAAACCACTGCCTGAATCAAATTATAGAATATTCCCAAAACTCTAGAAAGTTTACCCAAGCCCTTCAGAGTAAAGAATATACTAGAGATAAACATTATTCTGACCTTTATCAAACGAGATGGTAGTTTTGTTATATTTTGTTGTTGTTCTTAGGCAGAGTCTAACTCTCTCACCCAGGCTAGAGTGACATGCCATCAGTCTAGCAACCTCAAATTTATGGGCTCAAGAGATTTTCCTGCCTCAGCCTCCTGAGAAGCTGAGACTACAGGTGCCTTCCACAATGCCTGGATAATTTTTCTCTTTTTAGTAGAGATAAGTTCTCACTTTGCTTTGGCTGGTCGTGAAATTTTTTTTTTTTTGGTCTTGAACTCCTGAGCTGAAGTGTTCCTTCCACTTGATCCCAGAGTGCTAGGATTATAGGTGTGAACAACCATGCTCAGCTAGTTTTGCTTTTACTTAAAGTTTATATAAATAAAATCACAGGGGAATGTATTAGTTTGTTTTTGGTTTCTATTACTTACCTGCATCTGAAAAATTCCCTCAGATTATTGTTTATATACTTTGTTCTTTTCCTTATGTTGTGGGTTGCCCCATACTATGAATTTTATACACTAGTAAACTACAATTCATATAGCCATTCATGACCTAAAATTTGGCAATAGATCATCAGACATGATACTAAATTTATGAACAACTATAACAACAACAAACAGTAGGTGAAATGGACTCCATCAAAATTAAAATCTTTTATATTTCAAAACGCAGTATCAAGAAAATGAAAACACAATCTACAGGCTGCAATAAAATATTTGCAAAATGTATCTTATAAGAAATTTATGTCTAGAATATATAAAATATCTTACAACTAAATAAAAGTCACATAACACTGTTTCAATTTAGTAAAGTATCCAAATAGACATTTCTCTGAAGAAAATATACAATTCCATAATAAACATATAAAAAGATATTCTATAATAGTAACCATCAAGGAATGTTAATCAATAACCCTGAAATTCTGTAAGTATGACTAGAATACAAATATCAGTTATAACAATTGCTGCAGATGGTGTGAAGATACTGGAACCCTGATGTGCTGCTGAAGGGGCTGTGAAGTGGTATAGTCACATTGGAAAATAATATGTCATTTTCTGAAATAGTTAAGCACAGAGTTAACATGCGATGCAAGAATTCTACTACCAAGTTATATATTCAAGAGAAGTGAAAATATATGTGAACACAAAATAATTTTTATACATGTTCATAGCAACGTTATTGATAGTAGCCAAAGGGATGTCATGGTGTAAATTCATCTCCAAATTTAACATGTTAGAAACTTATTTCTCATGTAACAGTGTTGAAAAGTGGGATCTAATGAGACATGTTTAGGAAAAGTTGATAAGTTTATTCTAAAATTAAATATATAATTGCATTTATTTTCCAGATTTTTATATGAGCTCAAGACCCATGTAACTAGTCATATACTGACATATCCATTTGGATAGCTCAATGGAAACTTAAACTCATCATGTCCAAGGAAGAAAGTCATCGTTTACTTCCTCAAATGTATTCTTCTTTCCGTGTTTCCCTCATTTAGTTGCAGTGACCAAAAACATAGAAATCATCTTTGATATCTTTTGCTCCCTTACATCTCATATGTAATCCATCATCAAATTACAATTTGATTGCACCTTCCAATTGTCTTTCTCAGTAATACCAAATTTTTTTCATTTTCTCTGTTCTGGCTCAAGATACTATTCCAATCTAAGATACCAGTCATACTCTACTAGTCTAATAAATGGTCTCCTATTTAGACTCGACCCGTTCATTCAAGTAGTTCTCTACACTGTGGTCAAATTGATATTTTAAAACACAAATATAATTCTATAACCAATGACAGACACTACTGATTGTATAAACAAAATTCATTTATTCTTTTTTCTATGTACATCTCAATATCGTTCATGCTCTTCTAAGAAGTTATATTGTTCAAAGAGGGCTTGACTCCTATCCTGATATAGTTGGTGAATCTTCACTGATCTACCTCAAGTATTCTAGTTTTATATATTTTGCTGAGTAATTCTTTTAGGAATAGGCATGTGATGTAATTCTGTTCAATGACATACAAGGGAAAACAAATTGAAAATCATATGGAAAGATTTTACTCACTTTTTTTTTTTTAAGTGACAGGGAGAGTATCACTTTGTCACCCTTGGTAGAGTGCTATAGCATCACAGCTCACAGCAACTTCCAACTCCTGAGCTTAGGGAATTCTCTTGCCTCAGCCTCCCGAGTAGTGCCTGCCACAATGCTACGCTATTTATTTTTTGTTGTTGTTGTTGCAGGTTAGCCAGAGCCAGGTTTGAACCCATCACCCCAGTATATGGGGCTGGCGTCCTACCCACTGATCCACAGGTGCTGTCCCAGTTTTACTCACTCTTTAAAAGGATCCCCCCTGGGGGGGGGAAGATCCTGAGAAAGGTATGTTATTTCTGTAAATGTTGACATTAGCAAATTATGCCTAAAATTGTGCCAGCAGTTTAGGAACACAAGACGTCGAGGTTAGGAGGATAAACTAAAAATTATAGAAGGGGTAAAGTGAAAAACAAGAGGGATCTCTGTCCTTGATGATTTTGTTAAGTCAGTAAATTAACTAACACTGTAATACCCCTATTTCTGGAATTCTTATGTGAAAATAAATAATATATCTATAGGTTTTTTCCTGGTTGGATGTTCTGATTCTTACAGTTAAAAGATACTAAATGATACATATATATTCTCTTATTTAAAACATAATCATATTCACTGGTATACATACATCCACTTGCTTAAAATTATCAATGGTTTCCAGATTATTCTGAAGGTTAAATCAAGATCATTAGTGTGATCTATAATTCCCTGCACAGGCTGGCCACTATCTTATTCCACAGATTAATCTAAAACAGTGCTTTGTTTACTGTTTTCCTGTTGTCTTCCAATTTGTCAGATTCTCTGTACTCTGCCACAGGGCTTTTATTAGGTTGCTAGAATGGCTATAACAAAATACAACAGTCTGGGATGACTTAAACAATATAACCTTATTTCTCACAGTTTGGGGGGCTAGAAATCTTTGCTTGAAGTGTTGGTAGGGTTGACTTTTCCTGAGGCTCCTGCCCTTGACTTACAGTTTTCACTCTGTGCTCTCACGTGGTCTTTCCTATATGTGTGCACATTCCTAGTGTGTCTCCTCTTTCCTAATCTCTTCTTAAAGATCACCAGTCAGATTGGACGAGGGCACACTTTACTTTTAATTTAATTCCTTCTTTAAAATGCCTACCTCCCCCAATTCAGTCATATTCTCAGGTATTAAGGGTTAGGTTTTCAAACTATGAATTTTATGGAAACACAATTGAGTCCAAGAGAAGGCCCCTGTTATCTGGAACATTTTTTTCCACCTCTACATTCTCCACTTCCCCTCACTCTCACATATCCAACTTTTTTAGCTTTGTAGCTATGGTGCAGCTACATTTTATTCAATAATTAGACCAAACAATTATCTATGGGTATTTTTCCCTATTTACAATTTCTTGGTACAGTTTTTATTTATACATTCATTACTATAATCATCATTATATGTATATGCTAGGGAGTGGTGAGTAGCACAAAAGCAACAGGAATATGATTCTGCCTTATCAAAATATTTGTATTTCTTCATTTGTTAGTGAACTTTTTATTTCAGATTAATATAAGGATACATATGGATAGGTTATATTGTTTGCATTTGTTAGGAAAAGTCCGAGTTGTATTTGAGTCCTCCACCCAGTAGTTGTGCCATATAATCCTACAGTATGAATATAGCACACTTTATTAATTCATTCATGTGTTGATTGGCACTTAGATTGTTTCCACATCATTGTCATTGTGAATTGAGCTCCTGTAAATATTCAAGTACAAATGTCCTTATGGTAAAATGAATTTTTTTTTCTTCTGGGTAGATAGATACTTAGTAATGGGATTGCAGGATCAAATGGAAGGTCTACTTTCAGCTCTTTGAAGACTCTCCACCTTTCTTTCCAAAGTGGCTGTATTATTTTGCAATCCCACCAACAGTGTATAACCATTTCCTTCTCTATGTACCCTTGCCAACATCTGCAGCTTTCAGAATTTGGGATAGGACGGGTGGTATATTATATCTCAAAGTGATTTTGATTTGCATTTCTCTGATGCTTAAGGACAATAAACATTTTTTCATGTGTTTGTTGGCAACTCTTCTGTCTTCTTAGGTGAAATTTTTGTTCGATTCTCTTGCCCCGTGATTAATGTGGTTGTTCGCTCTTTTCTTGTTGATTTATTTGAGTTCTTTATGGATTCTGATTATCAGCCATTTTGTCAGATTTGTAATATGCAATTATCTTCTACAATGCTTAATGTTGTCTATTTGCTGTGTTATTGTGTCCTAAGCTGTGCAAAGGCTTTTAAACATAATCAGGTACCATTTGTTATTTTTGCTGCTGCTGCAATAGCAGATGGGATCTTCTTCATAAAATCTTTCCCCAGGCCTATATCATTATGTGCTTTTCCATGATTTCTTCTAGAGTTCTTTTTATCATTTTTTCTCTTATATTCAAATCTTTTATCTACAGTGAGTCAATTTTCATAAGTGGTGAGAGGTGCAGGTCCAGCATCAGTCTTTTACCTGTAGCTAACCAGTTCTCCCAGCACCATTAATTAAATAGGGATTCTTCTGCTCAGTATATACTGTTGTTTAATTACAGATGATCAGATGACAACATGAGACTGATTTTATCTCTAGGTTTTATATTATTTTCCATAGATCTATGTCTCTATTTTAATGCCAATATATCTTTACTTTGATCACTATGGACTTATAATATAACCAGAAGTCTGGTAACATGATGACTCCATATTTATTTTTATTTATTAGAATTGCACTGGCCATTTGGGGTTTATTCTGCTCCCATA
The DNA here is from genome assembly GCA_963573935.1 of Arctocebus calabarensis. Lineage (NCBI taxonomy): Eukaryota > Metazoa > Chordata > Mammalia > Primates > Lorisidae > Arctocebus > Arctocebus calabarensis. The sequence goes on from CAUYON010131719.1 coordinate 12,248, forward strand.
GGAAACAAAGAGCTACTTCTCCAAGTTCTTCAAAGTATGACATTGGTGTTTTAATGGAGATTGCATTAAATCTATAAGCCTGTTTCGTTTACACAAACCAAACAGGTTTATAGATTTAGCATACACATTTTAATACTATTGATTCTTTCCAGCCATGAGCATGGTATTTTCTTCCACTTTTTAATATCTTCAGCTATTTCTTTTTTCTAGGTTTCAGAATTCTCCCTGTACAGATCCTTTAAGTCCATTGTTAGGTATATTTCCAGGTTTTTTTGTTGTCATTGAAGCTACTATGAAGGGAATTGTGTCCTTGGTTTGATGCTCAGCTTGATTGTTGTTGATGTGTATGAAAGCTTCTTATTTGGGGGTATTAATTTTTTATTCCAGGCCATTACTGCATTTCTTGATCACTTCCAGGAATCTCATGGTTTGGTGCCTGGGTGATGTGTAAAATCACATCATTAGCAAAGAGAGAAATGTGACCTCTTCTGTCCCCATTTGGATACACTTGTTATCCTGCTCTTGCCTGACTGCATTCCTTAGGATTTCCAGGGCTATGTTGAAGAGTAGTGGCAACAGTGGAAAACCTTATCTATTTCCAGTTCAAAGTGAAAATGCTTTCAATGTTACTCCATTCAGTATGATGTTGGCTGTGGCATTTTTGTAGAAGGCTTCTATAAGTTTAATAAATACCTCATCTATTTCTATGTTATTAAGTGCTCTTATCCACAAAGGAGGCTGAATATTTTTGAGTGCTTTTCCTGCAGTAATAGAAAGGATAACAAGGTCTTTGTTTTTGTTTCTATTGAGGCAGTGAATTATATTCATGGATTTGAGTATTTGAACCAGCCTTGAATCCCTTGATTGTGATGTGTAATTTTTTTAATGTTCAGTTGTATTCAATTGGCTAAGATGTATATAAATATATGTGTGTGTGTGTGTGTGTGTATTCTATGTTTTTTCTGATTCTAATTGGATTTTAGTTTTTTTATTTTTTCAAATTAATACGAGGGTACAATTCTTAGGTTACATTGTTCTCATTTTCAGGGAAAAGTTCTATTTGTAGAAGAGCCCCTCATTCAGGGGGCATGATATACACCATCACAATGTGCACATTAGGTGAGATCCTGCTTCATGCCTCCCCTCCTTCTGCTAAATGTCCTCCCCCTTCCCACCTCCCACTTCCCTGTACCTCCAAACTGGACTATATTAGTGTTTTATTATTCCTATGTGCATGTAATTGTTTATATATTGATTTCATGTTAGTATGGAGTACATTGGATACTTATTTTTCCCTTCTTGTGATACTTTACTAAGTATCTTTTGCTAAGATTTTGTTGAGTATTTTTGTGTTGATATTCATTAAAGATATTGGTCTATAGTTTTCCTTTTCTTGTTGGATCCTTTCCTAGTTTTGGTATTAGCATGATATTGCCTTTCTTCTCCATGTTTTGGAATAGCTTCAGCAATATAGGAACAAGCTCTTCTTTAAAGGGTTAGTAGAATTCTGGTGTAAAACCAGCTGGTATAAACCAAGGATGATGATGATAATGATGATGATGATGATGATGATGACGATGACGATTTTGGTTGCAGTTTTTGGCCAGGGCCAGGTTTGAACCTGCCACCTCTGGCATATGGGGCTGATGCCCTACTCCTTGAGCCACAGATACCGCCCAACCCAGTATTATTTTCTGTTGGAAGTTTATTTATTTTCAATTTGGGTTATGATAGTGATCTGGTCAAAGTTCTAATCCTCTCTGGTTGAGTTTAGTGAGGTCATATGGCTATAGGAATTATCCACTTCTACAATTTCAACTTTTAGGATATAGGATTTTATGTAGTTATTGGTAATAATCTTTTGTATTTTTCTGGTATCTGTTGTTATTTCACTTTTTTTACATTGAGGGTATACAGAATTAGGTAACAATGTTTGTATTTGCTAGGTAAAGTCCTTTTTATAAATATATCCCACAACCAAATGTATCCTACCACTGGTGTATCATGGTGTTCTATAATACAACATAACATTATGCCCATGAAGCGGGGACACTCCCTCCTACTCACTAGTTCCCCCACCCTTAAACTTGAATTTATTTGATTTTTTCTCTTATGTGGGTGAGTAATAGATAATCTACTGGCTTCATATTAGAATTGAGTACATTTCATCCTTGCTTCTCCATTTTTGTGATGTTTTACTAAAAAGAATATGTTTTAATTACACTCAGGTTAATACAAAAAATGTAAAGTCTCTATCTTTTTTAATGGCTGAATTGTTTTCCATGGTGTACATATACTACAGTTTGTTAAGCCATTCTTGGGTTGGTGGCCATTTAGGTTGTTTCCACATTTTGGCAATTGTAAATTGAGCTGTGATAAACAGTCTAGTGCAAATGTCTCTGATGAAATTATTTTTTTTTCTTCCAGGTAGATGCCTAGTAATGGGAATGCAGGATCAAATGTGAGATTTTAGTTCTTTGAGGATTCCCCATAATTACTTCCAAAAAGGTTATATTAGTTTGCAGTCTCACCAACAGTGTAAAAGTCTTTCCTTTTCTCCATATTCATGATGAGATCTGCGGCTTTTGATGTGGCTTTGGTATGGGCTATTCTCACTAGGGTTAGGTAATATCTCAGGTTGGATTTGATTTGTATTTCTTTGATGATCAGGAACAATGAGCATTTTCTTAAATATTTCTTAGCCAGTTGTCTGCCTTCATCAGAGAAGATTCTATTTATATCTCTTGCCCAGTGGTAGATGAGATTGTTTACTTCTTTTTGGTGGTTAATTTGAGTCCTCTGTAAATTCTAGTTTTCAAAACTTTCTCAGATGCATACCCTGCAAATGTCTTTTCCCATTCAGAAAGTTGTCTTCCTGTTTTACTTGTTGTGTCTTTAGCTGTGCAGAAGCTTATCAGCTTAATTAAATACCATTTGTTAATTTTCGTTATCGTTGTGATTGCTGCTGACATCTTTTTGGTAAATCCCTCCCCACTCCAAGGTCCTTAAGACTTTTCCCCACACTTTCTTCTAAGGTTTATATAATTTAATGTCTTAGATTTAAGTCTTCTATCCAATGTGAGTCAATTTTTGTAGGTGGTGAATGGTGTGAGTCGAGTTTTCAGGTTTTTAAATGCGGTATGCCGTTCTCACAGCACTTTGTTGTTTAGGGATTCTTTTCCCCACTGTATGCTTTTGTTTGGTGGATCAGATCAGATGGAAAGTAAAGATTTGTTTCATCTCTTGTTTTTTTATTCTGTTCATTTTTTCTTTGTGTATATTTTTGTGCCAATACCATGCTGTTTTGATTAATGTGGACTTGTAATGTAGTCTGACGTCTAGTAGAGTAACGCCTCTGGCTTTGTTTTTATAACTAAGAATAGCCCAAGCTATGCAGGATTTTTGTAGCTTCATAAAAAATGAAGTACTAGTTTTTTAAGTTCTTCAAAGTATGATGTTGGTATTTGAATGGAGATTGCATTGAATCTGTAGACTGCTTTCTATAGAATAGATATTTTAACAAAGAGCATAATATTTCTCCCAGCAAAGAGCATAATATTTTTTCTCCTAGCAAAGAGCATAATATTTTTTTTTCCATTTGTTAATGTTTTCTGCTATTTCTTTTCTTAGGATTTCGTGATTCACTTTGAAGCTATCTTTCACCTGTTTTCTTATGTATATTCCTAAATGTTTCATTTTCTTTGAAGCTACTAGGATGGGAATTGTGTCCTTGATTTGCTTCTTAACTTGATTGTCATTGTCCTATACAAAGGCTACTGATTTTTGAACATTAATTTTATGCCCTGAGAAGTTACTGTACTTCCTGAACACTTCCAGGAGTTTTGTGGTTGAATCGCTAGGGTTTTCTGAGTATAAGATTGTATCATCAGCAAAGAATGAGAGTTTGGCCTACTCTGTCCCCATTTGGATACCTCTGATATCCTTCTCTTGCCAGATTGCCTTGGCTAGAACTTCCATCATAATGTTGAATAATAGTCATGATAGTGCACATCTTTGTCTGGTTATAGGTCTAAGTAGAAAAGTTTTAAGTTTTATTCAAATCAGTCTGATGTTAGCTGTGGGTTCTCACAGATGGCTTGAATCAGCTTGAGAAATGTGCTACCTATGCCTATTTTCTTAGGTGTTTTTGTTAGAAAAAAGATGCTAAATTTCATCAAATGCTTTTTATTCATTTACTGAATGGATCATATGGCCTTTGTTTTTGATAAAATGAATTACAGTCATGGATTTAAATATGTTAAACCAGCCTTGCATCCTTGGGATAAAGCCTACTTTGTCATGATGTATAATTTTTAGATGTATAGGAGCAATCTATTAGCTATAATTTTGTTGAGGATTTGTGCATAGATATTCATACATTAAAATGATCTGCATTTTCCCTTTTAGTTGGGTCCTTTCCTGGTTTTGGAATTTAGGTGATGTTTGCTTCATGTAAGGTGTTGGAAAAGGTTCCTTCCCTCTCAATATTTTGGAATAGATTCTGCAGTATAGGTACAAGCTCACCTTTGAAGGTGTGATAGGATTATGATGTGAAGTCTTTTGGTCCTGGGCTTTTTTGGGGGGAGGGCTTTTTTATAGTTTCTTCACATTCAGTACTTGAATGATACTGGTCTGTTTGAGAGATCTATTTCTTCCTGATTCAGTCTAGAGAGGTTGTGTAAATCCAGGTTTTGGTTCATTTTCTCCACATAGACAACTTTCTGGGCATAGAGTTTTGGTAGTAGTCAGAGATAATGTCTTGTGCTTCTGTGGTATCAGTTGTTCTTTCCCGTTTTTTAAATTCAGATTGAGGTTATTAAAGATGTTACTTTTCTATTTCTGGTCAATCTGGCCAGTGGTTTATCAATTGTATTTATTTTCTCAAATAACCACATTTTGTTTCATTAAGTTTTTGAATGATTCTTTCATTTTCAATCTCATTTATTTCTGAATTAATTTTGGTTATTTCTTTTCTTCTGCTAGTTTTGGGATTGGATTGCTCTCTCTTTGCTTTTTCATTAAGATGACTCATTAGATTGTTGATGTGCTGTCTTTCTGTTTTTCAGATGTAGCCATCTAATGGTATAAATTTCCCTCTTAGGATTGCTTTTGCATCATCCCACAGGCTTTGGTAACTTGTGTCTACTTTTTGTTATATTCAAGGAAGTTAATGATTTCCTTTTTTATCTTTTCCTTGACACAACTTTCATTCAGCATAAGGTTGTTTAGTTTCCATGCCTTTGTGTAGGGATGAACACTTTTGTTAGAGTTGAGTTCCACCTTTATTGTCTTACAGTCTGAGAAGATACAAGGGATACAAGGTATGATTTCAATTCTTTTGATTTTTTTGAGGTTTCATTTGTGTCCTAGGATATGATCTATTATGAAGAATGTTCTATGGGCCCATGAGAAGAAGGTATATTCTCTATCTTTGGGATGGATTGTTCTATATATGTCTATTAAAAACAGTTGTTATATGATCACATTTAAGTGCCTTGTATATTTGTTTAGTTTCTGTTTAGAGGATTTGTCTAGGTCTGTCAGAGGAGTGTTAAAGTCCCCTGCTATTAGGGTGTCATAGGATATCTTATTACTCAGACCAATTAATTTCCATTTCATAAATATGAATGCATTTAAGTTGGGCACATACATATTTAGAATTTAAATGTCCATTTTTTGTATTGCTCCCCTGACCAATGTGAAGTGTCCATCTTTGACTATAGTTGATTTAAATCCACTTGCATCTAAGAATAAGATTGCAACCCTTCCATTCTTCTGATTTCCATTTGCCTGAAAAAGTGTTTTCCAGCCCTTGAGACTGAGTCTTTCTTTGTCCTTTGAGGTTAGATGTGTTTCCTGTAGGCAGCACATGGACAGCTTGTGCTTACGTATCTAATCTATCAGCCTGTGCCTCTTCAGTGGATACTTCAAGCCATTACAATTTATTGAGAGAATTGAAAAGTGTGATGCAGTTATACTATCTTATTTTGTGAAAGTCCATTCCTTAGTGTTATTATTTGTGTAATTGTGGAAGCTTGGTGTTGGTCCTTTAGTTTCAGGGTATTTAGTTTACTGATGGTCGATTGTGATGGTCAGTGTGTAGAATAGGTCTATGTTCTGTATAGTTGGTCTTGTGGTACACTTCCTCAATGTTTGCATGTGAGTAAAATATTTGATTTTTCCATGAATTTTAAAGCTTATCTTAGCAGAATATTAAATTTTGTGCTGAAAATCATTTTGTTTAAGAAGTTTAAAAATAGATGACTATACTTTTCTTACCTGAAATTTTTGTTTGAGAACTGCTGTGACACTGATAGATTGACCCCTGTAGATCAATGGGTGCTTACTCCTGGGTCCTTGTAGAATTTTTTCTTTCATCTTGACTTTGGGAAGTTCATGACAAAGTGTCTCGGAGAAATTCTGTTTGAGTTGAGATGACCTGGGTTAAGTATCACTTTAAAAGGAATGTGTGAGAATCTTTGGTGATACTTGGGAAATTTTCATTTATGATATCCTCTGGTAGGGCTTCCATTCCTCTGGGGCATTCTTCTTGCCCTTCTGGGATACCTGTAAGTCATATGTTTGAATGCTTCATGAAGTCCCATGATTCTCCTAGTGAACATTCTGCTTTCTCTCTGTTCTTTTCTGTCTCTTTAACTACCTATTTCAGCTGAAAAGCTTTATCCTGCAGCTCTGAGATTCTTTCTTCTGCATAGTCCAATCTGTTTTTGATACCTTCTACTGCATATTTAAGTTCTCTGGCTGACTACTTCAATTTCTTAAGCTTCACCATATCCGTTCTATATTCTTCATATCTTTCATCTTTATTTGATTCTATTTTTGGATTTCCTTTTCTTTCCCACTTTCTCAGCAATTTCCTTCATTTTTTTCTATCCATTTTTAAAATTCCTTTGTGTCATTTCTACCATTTCTTCATAAATGGAATCCTCTGCACAGCTACTGCATTGTCCTTTGGGGGGATATTTTGCTTTGTTCTGTTTGTTGTGTCACCTGGATTTTTCTGTTATTTCTTTGTCATGAGTGTTTTCTTTTTGTCTTCTTCCTTACCCTACTTTTTTCTTTCACTTCCTCCTCTTCTTTAAGTTATCTTGTCTCTGACCTTAAGTGTTTAAATTTCCTTTGGCATAGTATCAAAAAGAAGAGAATGTTGAAGAGCAATAAGGAGGGAAAGACTGAAGAAAGAGAAAAGAAAAAGGAATGGGAGGGTTAAAGGAAAAATTGACAAAAAGAAGATAGGAATGAAAAGAAATACAAAAGTCATAGTGGTATTTAGCAGGGCACTTTGACCCATACCCTAAATTCCCAGCCTCTGTGGAGCTAGGTTAAGTGGGTCCCTCAAGTTAGGATCTCCTTACCTGCTTGACTAGAACCAAAACCCCACCTCTTCCAAATAGAGAAAAAAAACAAAAAACAAAAACAGCAGTTTACCACTTCCATGCTTCCAAAGGCCAAAGCCAGAAGGACCTCATACACCAGGGGATCAAGATTTCACTTTTCTTAACTCTTGTCTTTTCCACAAGCAGCCATTGACATCTGATGGTGTTTGTGAAAAAGAAACTAGCATTTGCAACTTGATTCAGTGGTGGCTATGGGGGCTGGATAAAGTTCAAATTCTCTTCAATTCTCTGGTGACTTGGGGTGGGACAACCCTTCCAGGCTGTCTGAATTGGCCTATTGTTCTGGACTCTCCCTGCAGAGGAAAGCAGGCCTCAACAGGAGGCACTTTGTCCTATAACCAATGAAAAAGTGGGATGGATTGTGACCACAGCTTGATGGAACCAAAATTCTTCACTATTCAGACTGGCAGTAAGGGGACCCAGCTGAGGATCTTTCCTGGTACAAGAAAGGTGGGTCTCTTGTACCTCCTGCCACTCTCCCATGGGGTGAGATTGCTTCACTGCTCATGGAGAAACTACGTGTGGAGAAATATTTCTTCTCACCCTTCTATTTGGCTCCAGCATCCTCTGAATCTGGTCTACTCCATGACTGTCCTCGGCTCTCTCCCTTCAACTTTCTCAACTTCATATTTGCAGTTTGTCTCTGTGGGGTTGCTGAGCAACTTAATTGCTTATCCATGCAATCCTACTCCCCAATTTCAATTTCTTTGCACTCACTTCTGTCTAATTTTCCTCCTTTTGGCCAGGACCATCTGACAAGAGCTGCTAATTGTCAACCATCAAATGGTGTAGCATTCTTGTTTAATGTGGACACAAACAGCCTTGCAACTGTACCTATTAGATTGTTTTCATTAGATTTGATATACAATAAAAAGAAGAGAAAGAATAGCAACTCATCAAGTACAAGGAATCCTCAGTAGGATTAATAGCTGACTTTTTATCAGAAACTTTGGAGAACCTAAGGTATTCAGATAATATATTCAGTGTTCTGAAATTTAAAAAATGCCACTCAAAAATCTTATGTCCTATAAAAATATCATTCAAAAATGAAAGAAAAATAAGGCATTCCTAGATAAACAAAAAATAGGATAGTTTTTCACCAGTAGGCAAATGTTACAATAAATGTTAAGAGGAGGACTTCAGGCTGAAATAAAAGGACAATAGATAGTAACTTAAATCTGTATGAGAAAATAAAGAACACTCACAGGGTTAACTACATAATTAAATATAATTGTTAATATTAATGTACTTAGATGTTGGTATTCCTTTACTCTATGGTTTAAAATCCAATTAAATACGATAATAATTATTTCTTTATATAGATAGACACATATTGCATAAAGATGTACTTTGTAACAATAACAAGATAATGAGTGGCAAGGAATCAAATAGACACAAAGTTTTATGTGGTATTAAATTAAATTTACATTAATCCAAACTAGATTCTTATAAATTAAATTATAAATTATCAACAGAATAATCCCTAAAAATAACTAAAAATTATATAGTACAAAATGAGAAAGAAATAAAAATGGCACACTAGAAAATAGTTACAAAGGTGGCAATGGAACAATTAAGGAACAGAAAAAATATGACTCATAATATCTAATTAACAAAGTGGTAGAAGTAAATACAGGTAAATATCCTAAAGTAAATTGGTTAAACTCTTCAAATTTATTCATTTTTCTCAGATATTTGCAAATGCATAGAATTCCAAAATCCAACTATATAGTCTCAAAGAAATTTGCTTTCAATCCAAAGATAGAAATAGGTTTAAAGTAAAAGGATAGGAAAAAGATATTCCATGCAACAGTAACCAAAAGAGAGCTGCAGTACACATATTAATATCAGGTAATTTAGACTTCTGACAAAACATGAAGAAAAAAATGACAATGTTGAAGAGAGAAATACTTCCATAATAGTTAAAGAAGTCTACACTTTTCATAATTAAAAAAGCATATAGACAAAAGATAATGAAATAAATCAAAGGCTTAGTTAACACTATAAATAAACTAAACACAACTGCACCCAACAACAGAATTAGCATTCTCCATGAGTAAAAATTCCAGTCCACATCCAGCCATGGTCATTTTAGTGACACTTTTTTTTTTTTGTTGCAGTTTTTGGCTGGGGTGGGGTTTGTACCTGCCACCTCTTGTATATGGGACCTGCACCCTACTCCTTGAGCCACAGATGCCGCCCAGTCATGATCTTTTAAAAAAAAAAATTCTGTAAAGAAATTTTCTTTAAAATACATCACAAGATAATCCTCAAATTAAGTCTCATAAGTGTAAAATGACTGAAACTATACAATTTATCTTCTAACAATGAAATATAACTAGAAATCAGTAATAAAAGGAAAACTGGAAAATTCAAATATATATAGAATTTAAGCCTCATATTTCTAAGGAATCAATGGGACAAAGAAGAAATTAGAATGGAAATAAAAAAAAATATTTCAAGACAAATGAAAATAAAAACACAACATACCAGAACTTATGGGTGGGCTGTAACAAAAGCACATTTCAGAAGGAAAGTTGCAGTTGTAAATGTTTACATTAAAAAAGAAGAAATATCTCAAATCAGTAACCTAAATTTACTTCTTAGTGCATCTTAGCAGGGTACTGGGGAAACTTATTAAATGTAGAGTATCAGTGTCTTTATATAATGATCAAGAAAATGCCATGAAGGCTATCTGTAACAGTACAATGAAAACATTTCTGAATGTATATGAATCGTGCCCTATGATTGCACCAATGTACAGAATTATGATTCAATAAAATTATAAAA
>CAUYON010131720.1:0-12371 GCA_963573935.1 Arctocebus calabarensis
GCGGGTGCCTGTAGTCCCAGCTACTCGGGAGGCTGAGACAAGAGACTCGCTTAAGCCCAAGAGCTGGAGGTTGCTGTGAGCAGTGTGACGCCACGGCACTCTACCCAGGGCGATAAAGTGAGACTCTGTCTCTACAAAAAAAAAAAAAAAAAAAATCTTTTTTCTTTTATGCAATGGTCTTTGCTACCATCTATACTTCCTATAAAGTAATAGACTCTTCCTCTTTTTTTTTTTTTTGAGACAGAGTCTCAAGCTGTTACCCTGGATAGAGTGCTGTGACATCACAGCTCACAGCAACCTCCAAATCTTGGGCTCAAGCGAGTCTCTTGCCTCCACCTCCCAAGTAGCTGGGACAACAGGCGCCCGCCACAACGCCCGGCCATTTTTTGGTTGCAGCCATCAGTGTTGTTTGGCGGGCCTGGGCTGGATTTGAACCCACCAGCTCAGGTGTACGTGGCTGGTGCCTTAGCCCGTTGAGCCACAGGCGCCGAGCCAGAATCTTCCTCTTTTTAATGTATAACACTTTCATTTCTCATTTCTGTTTTGGTACTTATGTTTTCCTATATATATACATCTCCTCCTTATTGTTTCATGTTTCATTTTACTTTAGAGCTTTTATTTCTATTTCTTTCAGTTTATTATTATGATTGTATTATTTTTTTTCTAGAGACTGAGTCTTACTTAATCACTCTTGATAGAGTGCCTCCAACTCCTGGACTTAGGTGATTCTCTTGCCTCAGCCTCCCAAGTAGCTGGGACCACAGGCACCTGCCGCAACGCCCGGCTATTTTTTGTTGCAGTTTGGCTGGGGCCGTGTTTGAACCCACCACCCTCAGTATATGGGGCTGGTGCCCTACTCCCTGACCCACAGGCACTGCCCTCAGTTTATTCTTTTTAAAATTTGTTTTGGGCTGCTTTATTTATTTCTTTTTTTTCTTTTTTTTTGTAGAGACAGAGTCTCACTTTATCGCCCTGGGTAGAGTGCTGTGGCGTCACACTGCTCACAGCAACCTCCAGCTCCTGGGCTTAAGCGATTCTCCTGCCTCAGCCTCCCAAGTAGCTGGGACTACAGGCGCCTGCCACAGCGCCCAACTATTTTTTTGTTTTGCAGTTCAGCCAAGGCCGGGCTTGAACCTGCCACCTTCGGTATATGGGGCCGGCGCCCTACTTGCTGAGCCACAGGAGCCGCCCTGCTTTATTTATTGATGTAAATTTATTTTCTGCCTTCTCAACTAGAAAATATTCTCTTTTTTTTTTTTTTTTTTTGAGTCAGAGCTTCAAGCTGTCACCCTGGGTAGAGTGCCATGGCATCACAGCTCACAGCAGCCTCCAACTCCTGGGCTCAAGTGATTCTTTTGCCTTTGCTTCCCAAGTAGCTGGGACTTCAGGCACCCACCACTATGCCTGGTTATTTTTTGTTGCAGCCTTTGTTGTTTGGTGAGCCTGGGCTGGATTCGAACTCGCCAGCTCAGGTGTATGTGGCTGGTGCCTTAGCCGCTTGAGCCACAGGCACCAAGCCTAGAAAATATTCTTAAGAATAAAAATCACATAATTATTTTATGACAAATTCAGCTACAGAAGCAGACACATCAATTTTTCTGTTTGGTAGTTATAAATAGTCCTTGAAAATAAAACAGCTCCCTTGATTTTTCACCCTTTCTGTTTACATGTGAAAAAGTGGAAAGTAAAGGATTTGTAGGCGTCAATCTTAAAAAAGATTGGCGTGCAGTGGTATAATCATAGCTCACTATAGCTTGGAACTCTTGGTTTCAAGCTATCTTACTGCCTCAGCCTCTTTAGTAGTTAGGACGATAGATGTGTACCATTATGTTTGGCTAATTTTTAAAAAAAATTTTTTAAAAAAGAGAAGGTCTTGCTATGCTGGCCAGGCTGTTCTCAAATTCCTATCCTTACTGATCCTCCCAATTTGGCCTCCCAAAGTCCTGGGATTACAGTTGTGAACCAATGTGCTCAGCCTTGGAAAAGATTTCTTGTGCTTTTCTATTATTTATTTATTTTTGTAGAGACATAGTCTAACTTTATTGCCCTTCATAGAGTGCCGTGGCGTCACACAGCTCATAGCCATCTCTAACTCTTGGGCTTAGGCGATTCTCTTGCCTTGGCTTCCCCGGTAGCTGGAACTACAGTCACCTGCCACAATGCATGGCTATTTCTTGTGCTTTTCTTTCTTTCTTTCCTTTTTTTTTTTGATTCAGTCCCACTGTGTTGCCCTCAGCAGAGTTCTGTGGCATCACAGCTCACAGCAACCTCAAACTCTTGGGCTTAAGCGATTCTTTTGCCTCACCCTCCCAAGTAGGTGAGACTACAGGTGCTTGCCACAGTGCCTGGCTATTTTTTTGTTGCAGTTGTCATTGCTGTTTAGCAGTCCTGGGCCAGGTTCGAACCTGCCAGCCCTGGTGTATGTGGCTGATACACTAGCCGCTGAGCTATAGGCACCAAGCTCGAAAAAGATTTCTTAATGCTTAATCTTATAATTTAAAAAGTGCTTTTAAAATCATGAATATTTACCAACATTGATGTAATTTGTCTTTATTGGAATTAGGTATTCTTCTGTTAACTTGACTATAAAATTTGTATTTGAATACATTTTCTAATAGCATACAGACATACAAAAGTAGCACCAACAGAGCTGACTTTAAAAATTGTTTGTGGACCTTGATCCTTATTTAGAAAGATATTTTGTTCATACTATTTGTTTCTGAGTGTTGAAAGTGTAGCTAATTCTGAATTTGAAATGAGACCAAGACCACCAAGTTGATTCACATAGCCTACCAGGCAGCTGTTGGATGGTAATTTTACCATTATGCCACTGATATGGATTGGACACAGGGAGTCTTTGTTCACTTTTGTATCCCAAGGTGCTTTGTTCACTGTAAATCAGGATTCAATTTTTTTGCTTAAATCAAGAAGTTAGTGGCATATTCTTGGTTTTTACTATCATAAAAAATGATGCTCCAACAAATCAGGAATTCACTGTTAAGCCACAGTTTTGTATCTGCAATTCCCTTTTTGAATTATGAAAAAGAAATAGTATATGCTCAAATCTAGACCCTAACAATAGTCCTGAAATTTAGTGGATACTAACTGTGTGTTTAAGTTTTCTAAGCATTTAAGATGAATTAACTCATTTAGTCCCTCTAGTACCCCAGGAAGTGATGGTACTATTATCCTCTTTTTATATATAAGGAAACTAGGGCTCAGAAGGGCTAAGAAAGTTCTTCAAGGCCACCCAATAATAAGTTGGAGAGCCAGGTTTCAGATGTAGGGAATCTACTCCAGAATTCATGTGCTTAACCTTTACGCCCTATTTTGGTACTGGTTGTGACTTATCCTGCTTTTCAGGGTCATCTCTTCCCTTTTTCCTATATTTGCCTCATGTCCCATCTCTACAGACTACAAACGGTCTTTGATTGTGACTGTTCTATGCCTTCCAACTTGCCTTTTTTCCTCTCTGAATGCTTTCCAATACATAGTACAACTCCATTCTCATGGAAGTCTATTCAAGCAGTGACACCTGTGGGGTACATTGTGGCAGAGCTGCGTCTGTCAAGGAAAAAAAAATTTTTTCATTTTTCAGTATCTAGCTTTTTTTTTTATTAAGTCATTTGTACATAGAACATGAATACATTTATCAGAATCTAGCTTTTTTGCTTGTGAAAAGAGAGCATATTCTCCTCGTGAAAACCTTCCCTGACTCAAAATAGTAGAGTCAGTGAATACCTACTCCTTCATACTCCTTTCTCTATTTTGTTTTTTTTTTTTTTAAACAGAGCCTCAACCTTTCACCCTGGATAGAGTGCCGTGGCATCACAGTTCGCAGCAACCTCCAATTCCTGGGCTCAAGCGAGTCTCTTGCCTCCGCCTCCCAAGTAGCTGGGACTGCAGGCCCCCGCCACAACGCCCTGCCATTTTTTGGTTGCAGCCGTCATTGTTGTTTGGCGGGCCCGGGCTGGATTTGAACTTGCCAGCTCAGGTGTACATGGCTGGCGCCTTAGCCCGCTGAGCCACAGGCGCTGAGCCTATTTTGTATTTTTTATAACAGCTTTATTGAGATATAATTCATATATCCTAAAATTCACCATTATGATTAATTTATAGATATGTCCCTATGTTTTAGAATGATACCTAAATAGGCTGTGATAACTACAAATCCTGATAGTGTCTTATTTGTTTCTCACAGATTTCATACTGGTTTGTGTTTTAAAATACTGTTATTACTAGGTAATCTTTACATTGTTAGTAACAAATAAGTATATTTTGAGTACCTATTCTACATAAGGTGTTGTGTTAAATATCGATGATACAAGTCAAATAAGACAGATGCCTATCCTCATGGATCTTACAGGTTAGAGATAACAAACAGAATCTGAGGCTCGGCCCCTTGGCTCAATGGGCTAAGGCGCCAGCCACTTACACCTGAGCTGGCGGGTTCAAATCCAGCCCGGGCCCGCCAAACAACAATAGTGGCTGCAACCAAAAAATGGCAGGGCGTTGTGGCGGGCGCCGGTAGTCCCAGCTATTTGGGAGGCAGAGGTAGGAGACTTGCTTGAGCCCAGGAATTGGAGATTGCTGTGAGCTGTGATGCCACCGCACTCTATCCAGGATGACAGCTGGAGGCTCTGTCTTAAAAAAAAAAACAAAAAACAGAATCTGCTACTTTCTTTAGCAAGAAATGCCCAAAAACAATTTAAAATGTTTGGTTGTAGTGGTGGTAGCTTTAGACATTAGGAAAGTATGACAAAGTATATTAATAATATGTTCATTTCATAGTTGATGGAATGAATAGAGTGTATAATTGTTAGAGCTGCGTAATTGACCTTTCTTATCTGTGGGTTCTTTATCTGTGGGTTCAACTAACCGTGAATCAAATTGGCCTTTTGGAACTGTGGATTCAAACACACCAACAACCCCCCAAAATCCTCAATAAAAATATGGAGTATAACAACTATTTTTCATAGCATTTACATTGTAATAGGTATTATAAGTAGTCTATGGGTGATTTAAAGTATATAGGAGGATGTGTATGGTTATATTCAAATACCCTGCCATTTTATATACCTGAATATCCTTAAATTTTGCAACTGGGGGCGGGGGCACATGTTCCTGGGACCAGTCTCCTGTGGATAACAAGGGATGACTGTATTGTATAATGGATCTAAGAGAATCTATGCAGATTGGCTTTTGAGATGTGTCTAATTTTCACTGTTCTTTTGACAGTGTGAAGCAATTTTTGTGTGTATAGAAAATTATAGGCTTGGTGCCTGCGGCTTAAGCGGCTAAGGTGCAAGCCATGTACACCTGAGCTGGAGGGTTTGAATCCAGCCCGGGCCCGCCAAAGCACAATGACAGCTGCAACCAAAAAATAGCCAGGCATTGTGGCGGGCACCTCCCAAGTAGTCCCAGCTGGTACTACTTGGGAGGCGGAGGCAGGAGAATCGCTTGAGCCCAGGAGTTGGAGGTTGCTGTGAGCTGTGATGCCACGCACTCTACCCAGGGCAACAAGTTGAGGCTTATTCTCAAAGATAAAAAAAAGAAAATTATAATATATTGAATTAGATGTAGCTTCTGTTCTTCTGTGTTAGATTTTAAAAAGAATTGTAGCCAAGGAGAAGGATAAATCCATGTTATTTCTAAGTATCAAGTAAACTTAATACAAGTTGATTATGACTCAGGCTGCTTTTGCTTTCCAAAATAAATGAATTATCACCAAATTTGAGTGGTGCTTTGACATTTCTTGTGGTTTAACTCAGTAGAGTTCATGCATTTATAACTAAATATAAAAAACTGCCCATCTGTAAGTTAACTTTTATTGAAAAATGAACATGGTCCTAAAATACTACAGGATATAACCCATGTTGAACTAATGCTGCACTGCATATCTAAGATTCTAAAACTTGGTAAAACTTTTCTATCTGAAAATGTTTTATATCTCAAACAATTTCTTTTTTTTTTTTAAGAGAAGTTTTTTTTTTTTTTGAGACAGAGCCTCAAGCTGTCACCGTGGGTAGAGTGCTGTGGCATCACAGCTCACTGCAACCTCCAATTCCTGGGCTCAAGCTTGTCTCTTGCCTCCGCCTCCCAAGTAGCTGGGATTACAGGCGTTCACCATTTTTTGGTTGCAGCCGTCATTGTTTGGCAGGCCTGGGCTGGATTCAAACCTGCCAACTCAGGTGTATGTGGCTGGTGCTTTAGCCTGTTGAGCCACAGGCGCCAAGCCTCAAACAATTTCCAAACATGTGCTTTCAGGGTAAAATCCATAGTCATAGGTTTTATTTTTTGTACAGTCTGGATCTTGCTATGTTGCTCAGGCTGGTCTGGTGCCAGACTTTTGAGTTCATATTCTAGCAGTCACTTACCAGTTGTGTGACCTTGGACAAATATCTTAACTTCCCTTTGCCTCAGTTTTCTTGTCTTTAAAAATAGAACAATAATACTGTAGTACCACAGAGTTACTGTGAGAATTAAACTATTTTAATATATAGTTGCCTTAAGTAGTGCCTGGTACCGTATGCATTACAATGTGCTGGCTATTACTATATTTATTTCCAGTAGACAGAAAAGGTAATAGAGGTTCTATAAAGGGATTTTTCATTCTTACCTTTAATAAGTAGCAGAATCTAGTCTCTTGTTCAGCTCTTGCCCTTATCTCTTTAACTTAGTATGGGTTTTCATTAAGTGACTATTGAATGAATGGTTATAAGAATTAAAAACAAAAAAATCTCATGTTACCTGTCAGTTTTGGAAGATTGAATTGTTAAACGAGGTGGTTTGTTTTTTTTTTCCGAGTGAGATTTTTTGCTAAATTAAATTGACTTCCAAGATTTTCCAGATGAGGGTGGTGCCTATGGCTCAAGGAGTAGGGCGCCAGCCCAGTGGGTTCAAGCCCAGTCCTGGCCAAAAACTACAAAAAAAAAAAAAAAAAAGATTTTCCAGATGAATATCTTGGATAGATTATTGAGATTATCTTAAGATGTAAAATGTAGTTCAGGCAATGTACTACCAAGTTGTAGTAGAACTAGTGAGCTTGTATTGCAGTAGAGCAACCTTTGCTTCTTATACTTTAATGTGCATAGATCTGGGGATCTTGTGAAAAAGTAGATTCTGATTTAGTAGGTTTGGGGAGAGGGCTGAGATTCTGAGTTTTTAACAAGTTCACAGGTCATGTCTGTGATGCTCCTTTATGGACCATATTTTGAGTAGCAAGACAAATACATTTTTAGTTTTCGTGAGAACAGGGGAGATATCAGGCTGAGGTATGTACTAATCTTTATTCTACTTATAAAATGATGAACCAAATGAACCAATTAAGAAATATTTATTTATTTATTTATTTTTTTGAGACAGAGTCTCAATCTGTCGCCCTGGGTAGAGTACAATGGCATCATAGCTCACAGTAATCTCCAACGCTTGGACTCTAGCAATGCTTTTGCCTCCATTTTTCTATTTTTAGTTGAGACAGGGTCTCACTTTTGCTCAGGCTGGTCTTGAACTCATGGGCTCAAGCTATCCACCTGACTTGGCCTCCCAGAGTACTACGATTACAGGCACCTGTCCGAAATATTATTCTTTGTAGACAAAGACTAAAGACTTGAGGCATTAAAGAGATAGATAATAGATAATTAGTTCAGTTTAGGAGGTTGAATACATGAGCTGTTGCCCCTGATAATGTAGACGTAAGAAAAATGATGAAACTTAGACCCAACAGAGCAGGTGAAATTTTTCCTCTTTTATAGTTGTAAAAGAAAGTCTTTGTGGAGTGGGAGTGAGGGTGTGGGAAGGAGGAGTTACATTACAAGGGTCCCAGAAAGCCAGGTTACTATGTCTTAGTTCTGTTACAGGCCCTTCTTGTTATTGGCAAGCTCAAGTCTTCTGTCTTTCTGTTCCCACCTGGAAAGGTTAAAACCATGGGTATGGGCTCGGTGCCTGTGGCTCAACGGACTAAGGCGCCAGCCAGGTACACCTGAGATGGCGGGTTCGATCCAGCCCTGGCCTGCCAAACAACAATGACGGCTGCAATCAAAAAATGGCTGGGTGTTGGGGCGGGCGCCTGTAGTCCCAGCTACTTGGGAGGTGGAGGCAAGAGACTCACTTGAGCCCAGGTATTGGAGGTTGCTGTGAGCTGTGATGCAACAGCACTCTATCCAGGTGACAGCTTGAGGCTGTCTCAAAAAAAAGAAAAAACCTGTGGGTAAGGTGAGTTCTTAATAAAAACATTAATAAATAACAAATACCAAATAAATACCACTGTAAATGATAGGAGCATTGCTAGATTCTTTAGAGATTAATAACTAATACCTAGGAAAATACCTACTTCTAATTATATAAGAAACTTTTGAAACATTAATTTTATTTAACTTCATCTGGAATAATAATTCAATCAAAATTTTTTTCATATTTTATTTATTTTTTATTAAATCATAACTGTACATTGATGCATTTATGGGGTTCAGTGTACTGATTTAATATACAATGTGAAATCCTTACATTGAACTGATTAACACATTCATCACAATTACATTCTTTTCTTAATAGTTTTGAAATGTACCATTGTATCATGCACATTAGGTGAGGTCCCCCCCAAATACCCTATGTTCTCCAACCTCCCCTCTGTCCCTTCTCCCCTCTTCCCTTCTACTTTCTGGACTGTAGTTATGTTTTACCATTCATATGAATGTGTAGGTGATTATATATTGATTTCATAGTAGTATTGAGTACATTAGATTTTTTTTTTTTTCCATTCTTGAGATACTTTACTAAGAATATGTTCCAGCTCCATGCAGGTAAATATAAAAGATGTGAGTTCAGACAAATGTAGAAAACTTCCTGAAACAAAGATGTGTGAATGTTGTGAGAAGTTGTTGATTTCTGCTAAAGGCAGTAGAGAACCATTGACATTTTTTGCTGAAAAATGACATAGGAAGAGTAAAATCATTATAGTGAACAGTGTGGAGAGAAGTGAATAAGATGGAGGTCAGGGAAGGTCTTCTCATGACATAAGGTAGTGTTCATAGTTTCAGATATGAATGAATTCAAGGTAAATGATGTCATCATAGTAGTCATGGTTTACTTAGTCTCTTTCACTTTGATAAGCAAAAAAGCTTAGGTTCAATTCTGTGAAATGACTTAGTGAAGGTTGCAAGTGAAGGTAATTGCAGAGTCCTGTCTAGATTCTAGGTCTTTGGACTAAGGAAACAAATAAGAGCTGAAATACTTATCAAATTATAGTTGATAAGTTGATATCAGGAAATGATAAGACATGTATACATGGTAGTGGTTGAAAATAAATGTATCATTTGGTATAAATTCTGCTGGGCTTTTACCTGCCATTGTATAATATGTAGATATAGATGTTATCTTTATGTTTATTGATGATGTCATGTAGTTTTTAAAACAATTCATAATTTTATGGGGATACAGATATTTTGGTCACGTGAGTTGCTTTTGTACCTTACTGGCTTAATTTCTTAAATATATTTATATAGTCTCACTTTGTCACCCTTGATAGTGTGCTGTGGCTTCATAGCTCGCAGCAACCTCAAATTCTTAGACAGAAGAGATCTCTTGCTTCATTTTTCATTTTTAGTAGAGATGGAGGGGTCTCACTCTTGCTAACGTTGGTCTCGAACTCCTGAGCTCAAGCGATCTACCCATCTCGGCCGCCCAGAGTGAGCTCCTTTTTAAAAAAATTTTTTACTAGACTGGGTGCGGTGGCTCATGCCTGTAATTCTAGCGCTCTTGAGAGGCAAGTGGATTGCTTGAGCTCAGGAGTTTGAGACCAGCCTGAGCATGAGTGAGAATCTGTCTTTACTAAAAATAGAAAAACTAGCTGGGTGTTTTGGTGGGTGCATATAGTTGCAGCTACTTGGGAGGCTGAGGCAGGAGGATGACTTGAGCCTAAGAGTTTGAGCTATGATGATGCCACGGTACTTTATCCTGGGCAACAGAGTGAGACTCTGTCAAAAACTAAACCCAGGCTTGGTGCCTGTGGCTCAACGGGCTAAGGCACCAGCCACATACACCTGAGCTGGCGGGTTCAAATCCAGCCCAGGCCCGCCAAACAACAATGATGGCTGCAACCAAAAAAAAAAAAAAAAAATGGCCAGATGCTGTGGCAGGTGCCTGTAGTCCCAGCTACTTGGGAGGCGGAGGCAGGAGACTCGTTTGAGCCCAGGAATTGGAGTTTGCTGTGAGCAGTGATGGTACAGCATTCTATCCAGGGTGACAGCTTGAGGCTCTGTCTCAAAACAAAACAAAACAAAACAAAAACTAAACCCCCAACAAAAAGTGGTGTGTCTTTTACCCTCTTCCATTAAGACTGTAGCTCTTGTTATGAATTTTGGTAATACATTACTTAGTTGAAGTCATGTAGTTTATGATGTTCCTTGCCAGGAAAATCTTGAAAATATTCTACTGCTATAGCAAATTTTACACTAAGCCATATTTCAAAAAGTCATTACTAAAAGTTCTGGAAAAAGAACAGTCACCATCAAGTGATATGCTACCAAAAGATAGATTGCTACTATTTTAGATGATTTAGTTGTGCCAATTATATGGGATTTTTATGAGTTATGCCTTACATTATTTCCAGTAAAACTTTGATTTTAAATATAAACATTTATTTAAACATTTAATTCACTACTAATGTAAATAATAAGTTCTGTGTTCTTGTAAATTTTTTTTTAATGCTAGAATTGTCTATATATAGGCACATTCTGCACTGAATTAAATGAAATTATTTTCATCCTAGCTTTTGGATGACAGTATTTCTATTTGCTGAATGATGAAAAAGTATTTAGTTTTTTTTTTTTTTTCTTTTTTGTAGAGACAGAGTCTCACTTTATCACCCTTGGTAGAGGGCTGTGGCGTCGCACAGCTCACAGCAACCTCCAACTCTTGAGTTTAGGCCATTCTCTTACCTCAGCCTCCTGAGTAGCTGGGACTACAGGCGCCCACCACAACGCCCGGCTATTTTTCTGCTTTGCAGTTTGGGCCGAGGCTGGGTTTGAACCCGCCACCTTCGGTATATGGGGCCGGCGCCTTACTTGATGAGCCACAGACGCCGCCCTGAAAAAGTAATTAGTTTTGAAATGAGACACAGACTGTAATAGCTTCTTCTTTAAATGGAACATTTAAACTATTTTCCGGGTTCTTACAAGAGTACTGAGCATTTATACTTGAGTTTTCATTGTTTACAAATATTGTCAACTGCAAAGGGAGCAGTGTCTCAGAAATTCAATATAGGAGTAGTCCAGAATTCACTTGCTTGACTTTTAAATTATTTTGGAACCTGTGGTGGGATACTGATAATCGCTGAAACAGGTGTGTGTAGCACTTTCAACAGTATGATAAACTGCACAGTAATGTCTTTGTGTAGAAAAACTGCAACTCTCCAACTGTTTATTCTTGTTCAGTTTGGTAATGGACTATAGTAACCTTTCATGTTCACATATTTAAATCAAAACTGCCTTGATTCCTCTATCATGGCAAATTTCAATCTGATTTTAGTTTGGAATATAATAATTTGATCTTTAAAAGTTTTTAGGTTTTGAATTCTTCAATTATGCCCTGCTCCTCACTTACCAGGCTGACTTGGTGTAATAGCACCTGCTTTTCTTTATGGTCATACTGTGCTTAATCTAAAATTTGACAGTAAATTAAAATTATAATCTAATTCCATAGACAAGGGGGACATTATCTCAGTTAAGTAGAAACTTGCACAGGTAAATCAGAAAAGATGTTGTTGACTGTGTTTCTTTTTTTTTTTTTTTTTTTGTAGAGACAGAGTCTCACTTTATGGCCCTTGGTAGAGTGTCGTGGCATCACACATCTCATAGCAACCTCCAGCTCCTAGGCTCCTGGGCGATTCTCTTACCTCAGCCTCCCAAGTAGCTGGGACTACAGGCACCTGCCACAATGCCTGGCTATTTTTTTATTGCAGTTTGGCTGGCGCTGGCTTTGAACCTGTCACCCTCTGTATATGGGGTTGGTGCCTTAACCTACTGAGCCACAGGTGCTGCCCTTGACTGTGTTTCTTTTATTTATTTATTTATTTTGAGACAGAGCCTCAAGCTGTCACCCTGGGTAGAGTGCTATGGTATCACAGCTCACAGCAACCTCCAACTCTGGGGCTCAAGCGAGTCTCCTGCCTCTGCCTCCCAAGCAGCTGGGACCACAGGTGCCCACCACAATGCCCGGCCATTTTTTGGTTGCAGCCATCATTGTTGTTTGGCAGGCCCGGGCTGGATTCGAACCTGCCAGCTCAGGTGTATGTGGCTGGCGCCTTAGCCCGTTGAGCCACAGGCGCCGAGCCTTGACTGTGTTTCTTGAAAGTGAAATAATGGACCATAACA
>CAUYON010131724.1:0-32658 GCA_963573935.1 Arctocebus calabarensis
CTGAATGTTATCCTGATCTCTACGGGAAGCCTTTCAAAGTAAGAGAAAGAAAACAAAGCAGTGAAAGAAAGTTTGGGAGGTTTTTTTTTTTTGAGACAGAGCCTCAAGCTGTCACCCTGGATAGAGTGCCGTAGCATTATAAGTCACAACAACCTCCAATTCCTGGGCTCAAGCAAGTCTCCTGCCTCCGCCTCCCAAGTAGCTGGGACTACAGGTGCCCGCCACAATACCCGGCCATTTTTTGATTGCAGCCACCATTGTTGTTTGGCAGCCCGAATCGAATCCACCAGCTCAGGTGTACATGACTGGCGCCTTAGCCCATTGAGCCACAGGCGTGGAGCCAAAATTATTTTTTTTTTGCAGTTTTTGGCCAGGGCTGGGTTTGGACCGGCCACCTCCAGCATATGGGGCCGTCTTCTTTGAGCCACAGGCGCCACCCCCCCACCCAAGTTTTTTTTTGAGACAGTCTCACATGGTCACCTTGTAGAGTGATGTTATAGCTCACAGCGACCTCAAATTCTTGGACTTAAGAGCTCTTCTTGCCTCATCCTCCTGAGTAGTTGGGATCACAGACACCAACCTCTACATCTGCCTGATTTTTCTATTTTAAGTAGAGATGAGGTCTCACTCTTGCTCAGGCTGGCCTGGAACTCCTGAGCTCAGGCGATCCCACTGCCTTGGCCTCCCAAAGTGCTAGAATTAGAAGCATAAGCCACTGTGCCTGGCTGTAGCTTTAAATATTTAAAGATAGCTTGCTTGAACTAGAAAATAAACTGGTCTACAAGGGATTGGTATGTAGGAAATATAGAATTATCTGTATATAAGGCACATGGATATGGTGAAAATTCTGAAAATAAAATACTTCAGAGAAATTAAAAAGACCATTAATTTCTAACTTTCAACAGAATGAGACAACACAATGAAGGCTTCATGAATAATTTATTCCATTTGAAGTTATGTTTTTTGTTTTTTTTTTTTTTTGGTTTGTTTTTTTTTAAAAAGTATAAACCTTTTCATTTCCTCAATCACAATTTGTACAACTCAGTGTTATGGCATTCGGCAGCAATAGTGTTTGTTCCTTATTCTTTTTGTCACGTTAAAAAGAAAAGCAATTGGACCATATTAAATGTCACGGCTAAACAACTTTAAGACGCCCCTTCATAAAGTGACCAAGCGATTTTGAGAAGGTTGATGCTGACATGTCCAGTAATGATGTCACAATTTGTAGTTTAAATTCAGTAACTTTAAGGTTCACAAATCCAGTTTACTTTGAAAACTAAAGCTATTTCAAAACTTCATGACTACATCAACCTGAGGAGTACTGTAGGTCCCAAATCCAGTTTGTAAATTTATACTCGACAAAAAAGAAAACACATATAAAAATTTAAACCACAGTTCTGGGCCCATTAAAATACCAAGAAAAACCAAGGGGTTAAGATTTCCAGCTGATTGTTTGGGAGGTGGGACAAAATAAAAATGTATGTTAAAAACATTTTTCCTTAATTTAAACAAACTAAAATCTTAAGAGGAAACCCAGACCAAAATATCACTCACACAACATTAAATGTATCAATAGATTGATATGCAATGCCATAGTGGATGAGTAGCAAATTATATGATGCAACAGCATTTAAAAACTTCCTTCTAATCTATTCAATTTGAACATTTTAAATAATGCGACATAGTATTTTGATATTACAGTATTAACATAGTGCTTGATTAAAGATCTGCAAATCTTTGTAGTAACACATTAAGTTAAAAAATTACCTCAGAAGGTAAATACGAAGACCAAAGGAGAATATTTTCATACAGTAATCTGTGCCATATTGACAATTGAGTACGAATACAGCTGAGGATAGTTGACTAAGTAGTAAGAGCTTAATTTTAGTGGTTTAAGAAAAGTTTAGAAACATTTAAAAATTACACCTACTTTAAAATTTAAGGATTACATATAAGTACACTTGGTGGCCTCCTGGCCAAACAATAAGGTGTACAGAAATTTATTCATACAGTGTTAATTCACAGTCCTGATAACTGAATGGCTTGCATAAGAAAGGTATGGCTAGATGTTTCTCACCGGCTGGAAGCAGACATTACATGATTAATCTTCTAAAATGCCAAAATACTGAACTTCCACCCTGTTTTGTAATGGGTAACTGTACAAAAAACAGACATTAGCACTGTAACAAAGAAGTCAAGGTGTTGGTAATCCACTGCTATAAAGTTTTATATTTAGTTTGCCTATTTAAATAAAACAAAACTACCTATACTCGTCTATGACAGTATATTAGTCAGATCCATCATCCTGCACAAAAATCTTATTTTCTGAAATAAGTTTAATGACCTTTTCTAGTGGCTATTTAATAACTTTCTATTTGAGTGTGAACTGATATATGAAGGGAAGGAAAAAAATCCTGTGTATTTGGGAACTATTCCCTGATTCCCAGATAAAGAGGAATTATATACTGGGTTCCCTCCTTATGGCTCCACATAAAAGAAACGGTCAGAGAATGACTTTTTAAAAATCTATTTTCAAACAGAGGTATGGTTACCATGAGAATATAACTTTTATTATTTAAAGTCACTATTGAGCTAAGCATATAAAAAAGGATACTCTTTTTATAGAAATTCCAAATAAGCATCTTTTCCCTCAAATCTCAGATAAGTTTTTTTTTTTCCCCCAAGAAAGTACAGGACAAAACATAACATCATAATCTGTGGTGTGTTAGTATAATTTTTAAAAAATGCAGAGATGTGATCTTTAAATATTAAAATATGCTGACCATTAGGACTGCATTATAATTTCAAAGAAATGATTGAAAACTTTTGTCACCAATTGTGTTTTCTGGATAGAAAAAACAAGACTTGTTAATGTTTTTATATACACAATTTTAAGAAGTTAAATTCTTAAGAAAGTGATATTTAATCTAAGCATATAGTATTTACAAAACAAGTTTCAGTAAAAAAACAAAAACGAAAACCAAAGTAGTTTTGTAAATACAACTGACTTTGTCCTTGTAGATGATTAGTGAACACACAAATAGAAATTTTGTTAGACTGCTTCCAAGAAGTATAGGTAGACTTGGCGACTGTGAATTCAAGTCAGCAATGCAAGTAGGAAGCTAACTTGGGCTCTCTTGTGAGCAGCACTGTGGAAAGGATTTTTCAAGAGGGTAAAGACTGCATAGAAGCAGTTATCTTGGCATGTGCAAACAAGAAGGGGAAAAGTTGTATCGAAGGAAGGGGTGAATTAAAGTCCCTAAAATTCAAGTCCCTTCTTTAGGGAGGTGAGAACCTCCTTGGCATATGCCCTACCTTAATTTGAGCTGTGTAATAGAAAAGTACAGACTCTGATGTTTGGGACTGCCATGTCCAAACCAAAAAAATTAAATAAATAAAAAGGGTAAAGGGAAACAGGTTAAGTTTAAAAGGTGGTTCTTTCACTAGTGGAATAGAGTCTGAATACCAGAATTCACTGAGAATCTATTTACACCACAGTTTGATTGCACACACACAACCATACATACGCATATTCTCACACACATTCCCAATCTTTAATTTAAAAATGTCAAACAATCAAGAGTGATTGTTCTTAAAATAATTTGTAAAATGCCTAGAGCTGGGCTAAATTTCAACCTTATAGCAGATCCTGAAGATAAACTTCATAATTAATAATACTCCCATGCCTAAATGTGCCACTGCTAAAACTGAAAAAAATTTAAGCATGTAACAATGAACACCAAAATTAGCTTAAGCATTCAATAGCAAATGTCTTTTTTGTAAAACTAATTTTCTTCCACTGGAAATGGCCTGAAACATTAGTCATAGCCCTAAACCATAGTACAAAATATAACTGAAGAATTCTCATTTTATTCTAAGTTAAACCACCGAACAATATCACTTGTATATTGCCATCATGTTATTCTGTAAAGGTGTGATATATAAAATGTTGTAATACCTGGTACCTTTTCAATTTATAAACACAGTGAACTTCATTACTGTACATGTACTTTGCAACTACAGCTTAGCTGTAAATCTTCCACACACAATGGTATGGACATATTCCCCTCTATACCAAGTAAACTGTACATCAAGACAATACAAATTTACTGTCCCACCCACCCCCTTACAAAAAAATAATACTCTAAAAGCAACCCTACTGCAACTTTTTAATTAAGACGATTACATATATTTTAGACCAATTGCTTTAAAGCAAGAAGGCAGTATTAACCTTCTAGGAAAATTTTTATAAAAGAGGTTAAGAAATATAAGACAATTTATACATTTAAAAACTTACAATAAATAAGAGATGCAGGCATTTTTGAATACTAGATACTATAATCCAATACAAGAACATCCTGATGTTCTGAAGCCGTATGTCGAAAATTCATTATTCCTCATGTTTCCTCTCCATGCTTTTAATATTCATTTAACATGACTGGGTACTATGGCTCATTACTTTTCACAAATACTGTGACTGGGAAAAAAAAAGGTTAATTTTTGCTACGAAAATGTTATAATACGTTTTGTGTGATCAGTCATCATCCTAAAGAGTTCAGTATAGTCCATGAAAAATAGCAGGGTTATATAGCCCCTCCCCACAAGTCAAAACAATATTTGTTGAAGTAATAAGAATTAGACCCCATCAGAAATGACTTTCACTGAGAAGATAACTGCAACTTAATCCTGCAGTGAAATATCCGTTTTTCGTGTCCTGTTCTTGCACAGTTCTGTCAAGTGAAGATCACAGCATATTCATGATAAAGTTATATAACTGATTCAGCACCACAAAATGAATTGGGAGACATGAGCGTCTGTCCTGGATTGCAGGGTCACAGGTTAGCCAGGAGAGTGCATTGTACTGTTCCAAAACAAACCTGAAAAGCAAATAAATTATATGTAAGTCATGCATTTATTTCTAAGGTAGACTATGAAAACAGTTTTTAATTACGACATTTAAGATCCAAATCACCTTTAAAAAGGGTGGAAGGCAGGAAATGGAGAGTCCTTGAGTGGAAAATAACTAATTTTCATAAAAGTCATTCTTAAAAGTAGATTACTGATGACAGAAAAGCACTTATTCTGAATGATACAACTTGTCTAGAGCTCTGATGGTACATAAATGTAAACTCTTGCCAAATAAGAGAAAAATATATGAGGATCAGCATTATATTCTTTTGAAGTTGCAGTGGCAAACCCTTAATAGTAAAAGAGCTATACCTGAGGACATCTGAAGTCTGATTTGAGTCAAGTGGGTGGGAGTGTTTACTGTGAAGCAGCTCGTCAGATTGCACTGAAGGCACGTGGAGGTGCAAAGAGGCCTAAAAAGGTAACAGGTAATCAGTCAGCCAAAGAAAAAAAAAAGTCTGTTATTTAGTTTTACCTTATTCTCCCAATGCATCTTCCTTAATAAAACAAATTTTGTCCTACGTTATAAATGAGCGCCACTATAAAAATGCTTGTTCTCTTTGCTTAACTCCTTCATTACAGAGGTAAAAAAAAATTTTTTTTTCTTTGAGACAGAGCCTCAAGCTGTCACCCTGGATAGAGTGCTGTAGCATCACAGCTCACAGCAACCTCCAATTCCTGGGCTCAAGCAAGTCTCTTGCCTCCGCCTCCCAAGTAGCAGGGACTACAGGCGTCCACCACAACGCCTGGCCATTTTTTGGTTGTAGCCATCATTGTTGTTTGGCGGGCCCAGGATGGATTCGAATCCGCCAGCTCAGGTGTACATGGCTGGCACCCCAGCCCATTGAGCCACAGGCGCCAAGCCTACAGAGGTAATTTTTAAGGGCAAAACATATTAAATCATCCTATTTCTTTTCAGCCTTACTTTTTTGAGACCAAATAATCCCTTAAAAAACGCATTTCTGATGATTTTCTAAGACTACTCTGCCTAGATGTGCAAAGTAAATATTTAAAGAAGCACTAAACTGATAAGTACAGTCTGTCCCTACGTTACACAAAACTTACACTATGCAGACATACCAAGTCCAGTACTGAAAAAGTAACAGGAACAAGCATAAGTAAATATTTTACTTGCAGCACTATAAAACTTAAACAAGTCTACCTTTGGCTGAAGTGTGAATACTTTTAAGTAATACAGTGCACAGAGGCCTTCTTTCTGCCACTCAATTTCAGAGAAATAATAGAAGCCTGCTAACAACTGGCACACCTATTTAGTGATGGCAATGAATAGTGGGACAAAGGAATGTGCCTCTCCACATTTCAGTTAAACAAAATGAATCATTTTATAAGTCAGTATTATAATAATAGTGTTAAAAAGCTATGACAAGACAATAGAGGTGTTCACTATAGAGATTTTTGGTACCTCTCATTTCATATACTATAAAAGGTATTATTTTATATTTAAGGGTTCTTTCCTTTACAATTATGTGTATAAACTTTTCTTTCTTTCTTTCTTTTTTTTGAGGCAGTCTTACTTTGTTCCCCTTAGGAGAGTGTTGTGGTGTCATAGCTCACAGCAACCTCAAACTCTTGAGCACAAGTGGTCCTCTTGCCTCAGCCTCCCAAGTAGCTGGGACTACAGGCGCCTCCCACAAAGCTCGAGTATTTTTCTTTTTAAGAGACAGAGTGTTGGCCCTGCGCCTGTGGCTCAAGTGGCTAAGGCACCAGCCACATACACCTGAGCTGGCGGGTTTGAATCCAGCACGGGCCCGCCAAACAACAATGACGGCTGCAACAAAAAAATGGCCGGGCATTGTGGCAGGTGCCTGTAGTCCCAGCTACTTGGGAGGCAGAGACAGGAGACTCACTTGAGCCCAGGAGTTGGAGGTTGCTGTGAGCTGTGATGCCACAACACTCTATCCAGGGTGACAGCTTGAGGCTCTGTCTCAAAAAAAAAAAAAAAAAAAAAGAGAGATGGAGTCTTGCACTGGCTTAGGCTGGTCTTGAACTTGTGAGCTCAGGCAATCCATCTGCTTCGGCCTTCCAGAGTGCTAAGATTCCGGGTGCTAGGTATGAGCCATGGCACCCAGAGATATGTATAAACTCTTGTGTCACACTTCCAGGAATATAACCAAAGATATGTATATGTGAACTGCCCATAAATGCTTGATTTATGATTTATAAACAAAATCCTCACATTGCAGATCACTATAAATTTTAAAAAATGTAATTAGTGTCAGTTCTGTAATTGCTATAATAAAAAGATTTTTTTAATTTTTTTATTTTATTTTATTTTATTTTTTGGAGACAGAGTCTCACTTTGCCACCCTTGGTAGAGTGCTATGGCATCACAGCTCACAGCGACCTCAAACTCTTGGGCTCAAGCGATTCTCTGGCCTCAGCCTCCCAAGTAACTGGGACTACAATGCCTGCCACAATGCCTGGCTATTTTTGTTGTTGTTGTTGTTGTTGTTGTTGCACTTGTCTTTGTTTTAGCTGGCCAGGGCTGGGTTTGAACCTGTCAGCTTCAGTGTATATGGCCAGTGCCCTACCCACCGAGCTATAGGACCTGCCTGATAAAAAGATTTTTAACCATCTAGGTAACAATACACTATTTTTCCAAGCAAAGATAAAAATATCAGTGATTTTACTGCCCAAATATGAAAATAAAAATGGGATATATAAAAAGAAGGTGAACAGAATTATGGTTAAGTTATGCCTTACCTGGTAATTCAGAACCAGAAGTCCTAATCTTGTTACACTGTATCTGAGGGTGAATGCCCACTTTACACTATCCTCTCTGCAAATATTGAGTAGAAAAGAATCTGGATAGTCCTTTGGACTTTTTGTAAAGTAGTGTTTCCTAAAAAAAATGTGCCCTGAAATACTAAGGTAATAAACTAATAAGAAGTGTTACACAATCCTTTTGTGTATTAAAATCAGTTTAAGAAATGCCAGGCAAGCAATCTGATTTCCTGCTGTTTTTCAGAGCCTTCAGTGTGCATACATGTATTGTGATTACAAAAGGAGACAGTTACGTGATGCACTTTCCAAGGGACCAAAGAATTATTAGTTTTATTGAGGATCCAAGGACTGCTATTCTGCAGAAAATCCCTTTGGAATATGTTCTTGTATTGAGATCTGTATAGACCACTGCACATATATTGGAAGGAGAAGAAAACTCACATGATAAAACTAATTCTTATCTTGGTTGACACTCTTTAAATATATTATCTCATTAAGGGGCAATTCAGATCATCAGCTGTTGTACTCTAAGAATGTGCTACAGAGGTCCATTGTTTAATCTCAAATGTCACTGACTCAATGAGACGTGGTCAAAAGGGTATCAAGATTTAACAGCAACGGGCTTGAAATATAGCCCAAAGAAACTAAAGCGTATTATCTTTTATTTTTACCTTAAAAAAAGCTGGTTAGCAAATATTAAAATAAGTATGACTTATGGAATAAAACCAGTTACCTTCTGGTGAGTTTACCTAAATCAATCAGATCTGAACTTGTTATTCTGAAACAGGAGCAAGAGTGACAGCAGCAATCAACCCTGTATAGGCCTCCCTGTCTCACTTTATTTTACCATTTTATGATTGATCTTGACTTCAGTTATATCACTAATGAATTTGTTTTAATAAGTCACTATGGATCTGAGAATCTCATTACTGTACTTAAAAACCATTCACTAGGGTGGTGCACAAAGCACAGTGGGTAAGGGTGCTGGCCCCATACCGAGGCAGGTGCATTTGAACCTGGCCCAGGCCAGCTAAAAAAAAATGACAACTGCAACAAAAGAAAAAACAGCTGGGTGCTGTGGTGGGCACCTGTTGTCCCAGCTACTTGGGTGGCTGAGGCAAGAGAATCACTTGAGTCTAGGAGTTTGAGATTGCTATGAGCTGTGACACCACAGCACTCTACCCAGGGTGACGACTCTGTCTCAGAAAAAAACAAAACCCATTCACTAATTTTATCATAGTAATTTACACAAAGCTAGAAAGCTTTTTTATAAGGAGGCAGTAAATTAAATTAAAAGTGCAGTGGCTCACGCCTGTAATCCCAACACTCTGGGAGGCAGAGGCAGGTAGACTGCTTGAGCTCATAGGTTTAAGACCAGCCTGCGCAACAGCAAGACTCCATCTCTAAAAACAGGTGGATGTTGTGGCGAGTGACTATAGTCCCAGCTACTTGGGAGGCTGAGGCAAGAGAATTGCTTGAGCCCAAAGAGTATGAGGTTGCTGTGAGCTATGACACCACAGTACACTACCGAGGGTGACAAACTAAGACTCTGTCTTAAAAAAAAAAAGAAAGAAAAAAAGAAGGTGGTGCCTGTGGCTCAAAGGAGTAGGGCGCCAGCCCCATATACCAGAGGTGGCAGGTTCAAACCCAACCCCAGCCAAAAACCGCAAAAAAAAAAAAAAAAAAGAAAGAAATCAAAAACAAGTGTTATTACTATAATCATAAATCTTTCTTGAGTCCAGAAGTTTGAGACCAGCATGGGCAACACATAGAGCTCTCGTATCTACAAAAAATAAGACACTTAGCCAGGGATGGTGTCACATGCCTGGATCTCATCTACTTAGGATACTGAGGTGAGAAGATGCTTGAACCTCGAAGTTCAAGGTTATAGTGTATCATCGCACCATTGTACTCAACTCTGGGCAACAAAGGAAAACTCTGTCTCTAAAAAAAGAAATTTTTAACTCAAACATAATCCCCTAAGTAATGCAGCATAATAGCAGTGGCAGTGCAGTTATGATATAATTCAAAGGATGACATAATAATAATTAAAAGATCCAGATATTAGTCTTGAGTTTACTACCAATTTATAACTTTAGACAGGTATTTTTCTGGATTTAAATTATGATCATCTAAAAAAATTGAGAAGGTTAGATTAGAGATAATATATAAAGTTTCTTTCAGCTCTAAACTTCCATATGTGCAGTTGAAAATACAGATTGAGCATCCCAAATTCAAAAGTATCTAAATTTTGAAACACTTCTGGTGCCTAGCATTTCAGATAAGAATATTCAACCTATACTAAGAGCAAAGATCCCGGAGTTTGATTTAAGAATTATTAAAGTTCAAACAATAAATTTTAAAAATTACGATTCTTTCATAATTAGGTAATTCTCTTTGTGGTACTATCTAGACCAGTGATTTTTTTTTTTTAGACCAGTGATTTTCAACTGCTGTGCTATAAGAGGTTCTTAGATGTGCCACAAAAACTTTGCAAGATCATTAACTAAATTTCCAAAAGAAGTTCAAAGCACAGTTCAAAGCATATTCTTTTTTACACTCTTTTTTGATTAACATAATTTAAGTGTGCCACTCAAGTTTAACTATAGGCTCAAGTATGCCGTGAGATAAAAAAGGTTGAAAAGCACTGGTCTAGACGATCATAAGTAGCAATGCATTTGAGAACACAGAAGTTAGACAAGTTATAAGATTTCAAAAAGTCACATATATTTCTCATGATTTAAGTCCTCAATTATGCTTCTTTAGGAACTAGCATAAAAATAGCAATACCTTAAGGAAAAGGGGACACTGATATTGTGCTTGAGGACATGCTGACCAGAACCAGTCAGGTAATGGACCCGCTTTGGCAGTTGATACAAAGTAACCCAGGGCCAATGGTTGCTGAAGAATATTAGTTACTTCATCATGAGATTCTGTTGAAAGTAGCCGATCAGTACCCTGACCCTTAAAAAGACAAAATTAAAAGTGTATTAGTTCATCTGGCACAGCTAAGCACCCGATATAAACACAGAATGGTTTACAGCAAACGGTTCATTACCTTATGGATAGCAATTTAACAAACTACTGACCGAAATTGAAAAAAATCAATTGCTATATACATAGAATATTATAATTAGTAATAGCATTAAAAGAGTGAGTTTTAAGAGTTGCATGAGAAAATGAATATGACAGTTATGTCAAGCCAATGTGGAGGGGGGTATGTGTAAACCTTCATAACTGAGTGAAAAATACAAATATGTTCAATGAAATTTCTAACTTTTTTCCCCTTTCTTTTTTTTTCCCCCCTGAGACAGTCTCACTATGTCGCCCTTGGCAAAGTGCCGTGATGGCACAGCTCACAGCAACCTCCAACTCCTGGGCTTAAGCAATTGTCTTGCCTCAGCCTCCCATGTAGCTGGGACTACCGGCACCTGCCAAATGCCTGGCTATTTTTTGTTGCAGTTGTCATCATTGTTTAGCTGGCCTGGGCTGGGTTTTAACTGCCAGCCTCGGTGTATGTGGCTGGCGTTGTAACCACTGTGCTACAGGCACAGAGCCTCTAACTTATTTTCTAATATTCCCTCAACTAATGCCTAAAAATCATACTGCAGGCTCGGCGCCTGTGGCTCAATGGGCTAAGGCACCAGCCATGTACACCTGAGGTGGCAGGTTCGAATCCAGGCCGGCCTGCCAAGCAACAATGACGGCTGCAACCAAAAAAAAAAAAAAAAAATGGCCAGGCGTTGTGGCTGGCACCTGTAGTCCCAGCTACTTGCGAGGCGGAGGCAGGAGACTCGCTTGAGCCCAGGAACTGGAGGTTGCTGTGAACTGTGACACCATAGCACTCTATCCAGGGT
The DNA here is from genome assembly GCA_963573935.1 of Arctocebus calabarensis. Lineage (NCBI taxonomy): Eukaryota > Metazoa > Chordata > Mammalia > Primates > Lorisidae > Arctocebus > Arctocebus calabarensis. Next base: position 11,511 of record CAUYON010131724.1, read on the forward strand.
GACAGCTTGAGGCTCTGTCTCAAAAAAAAAAAAAAAATCATACTGCAATCTAAAAAGTAGATTTAATTTGGCTTTGTTTAGCACCAAATATAACATGCAGTTAATACTGTTTGGAAAGCATTATGGCAACAAAAGGAAATTAAGTGATGTTCACATCCTTTTTATTATAGCATTACCTATAACAAACAAATATTTAAATGTTCAACATTTGGGGAATAATAAATTATGGTATAACAAAAATGCAGTATTAAAATTCCGATTATATTTATTGAAAGTTCCAATATAGTATGGGCACAGAGGCGCACGCCTATAATCCTACTCTGGGAGACCAAGGCGGGTAGACTGCTTGAGCTCACAGGTTCGAGACCAGCCTGAGCAAGAGTGAGACCCTGTGAGGTTGCCGTGAGCTATAACACCATGGCACTCTACTAAGGGTGACCAAGTGAAACTCTGTCTCTTAAAAAAAAAAAGAGAAAGAAAGAAAAAGAAAAAAGAAAAAAGAAAAGAACATTCCAATATAAGCATGTGGAAGGAAGGTAATTTGCTACATGCAATAATGGTTTTATTAGGGAGGTAAGATTATTGGTATTTTTCAATATATATATGTATATTTCTTTCAACAATCTCATTTCTTTGCAGTTAATAAACAAAAAACAAACACAAACACATTAGGAAGGGACGCAAGGTAAGATTAGGCAAAGATTCTTCCCTACTAGATTTTTTTTTTTTTTTTTTTTTTTTGTTCACAGCAACCTCTAACTCTTAGGCTTAACCATTTCTCTTGTCTCAGCCTCCAAAGTAGCTGGGACTACAGATCTCTACAGATGTCTGCTACAACACCCGGCTTCTTGTTGTAGTTGTAGTTGTTATTATTATTGTTGTTTGACAGAACCTATCAGCCCTCATGTATGTGGTTGGCACCTTAGACACTGAGTTATAGGTGCTGAGCCCTTACTAGATTTTTTTCATTTATTTTTAGTTTGTATATAGTCACAGAATACAAGTACATTTTGCTACCTTCATATATTGCATTGTGGTGAAGTCAGGACCTTTAGTGCATCTATTACTTAAAAATGCATATTGTACCTACCAAGCAACTTTGCATCATCCTCTTCCACACCTTCTCTACCCCTCAGAGTCATGCTACCAAGTGCACAAATTATTTAGTTCTTCCTTATAAGTGAAAATGCGCAGTATTTGACTGTGTCTAAGGTGTGTCACTTACAGTAATAGCTTCAGTTCCATCCATGTTGTTGCATAAGACATTTCATTCATTTTTATCAAAGAATAATATTCCATTGTGTACATATGCCACATTTCCTTTATCCAATCCTTTATGAGACACTTAGGTTGACTATCTTTGTTACTGTAAATAATGCTGCAATAAGCATTAGTGCAGGGATCTTTTTTTTTTTTTTTGGAGACAGAGTTTCACTATGTCACCCTTGGGAGAGTGCCGTGGCATCACAGCTCACAAGCCATGGGCTTAAGTGATGTTTTTGCCTCAGCTTCCCACATAGCTGGGACTACAGATGAGGGTGGGGGATCTTTTTATATATTGAGTTCTTTTCCTTTGCGGATACCCAGTAGTGGGATTGCTGGATTGCATGGTAGTTATATCTTTAGTTCTTTGAGAAATCTCTATACTGTTTACAATAGAGATTGCACTAATTTACATCCCCACCAGCAGTATATAAGTTCCCTCCACTCTGCATCCTCACCAACATCTGTTACTTCTTATCTTTTTAATAGCCATTCAGACTGGTATAAAATGATATTGCACTGTGGTTTTAATATGCATTTCTCTTTACGATTAGTGATATTACATATTTTTTCAAATGCTTCTTGCTCATTTGCCTTCCTTTGAAAAATGTCTATCTGTGTCTTTAGCCCACTTGTTAATGGAGTCATTTGGGATTTTTGTTATTTTTGTTCAGTTGTTTGAGTTCCTTGGAAATTATGGATATTAGTTCCTTGTGGTTGCAAATATTTTCTCTCATTTTACAGGCTGTCAGTTTGCCATGTTATTTCTTTTGCTGCGCACAATCTTTGTATTTTAAGTCCCATTTGTCTATTGTTGTTTCTGGCAGGGCTTTTAAAGGTCTGAGTCATAAATTCGTTGAGCAGACAAACGTCCAAAAGTGTTTTCCCTAGGTTTTTCTCCTAGCATTTTTATAGCCTCTGGTGTTAAATTCAGGTCTTTATTTATTTATTTTTGAGACAGAGCCTTAAGCTGTCGCCCTGGATAGAGTGCTGTGGCATCACAGCTCACAATTCCTGGGTTCAAGCAAGTCTCCTGCCTCCGCCTCCCAAGTAGCTGGGACTGCAGGCGCCCGCCACAACGCCCAGCCATTTTTTGGTTGCAGCCATCATTGTTGGCGGGACTGGGCTGGATTCGAACCCGCCAGCTCAGGTGTGCGGGGCTGGCACCTTAGCCCACTGAGCCACAGGCGCTGAGCCCCTTTTTTTTTCTTTTTGAGACAGAATCTCAAGCTGTTGCCCTGGATAGAGTGCTATGACACCACAGCTCACAGCAACCTCTAACTCTTGGGCTCAAGTGATCCTCTTGCCTCCGTTTTCTTTTTTATTTTTTTAATAGAGACAGGGTCACACTTTTTGCTCAGCAGCCTGAGCAAACCCATGAGCTCAAGCTATCCACCCACCTCGACCTCTTGGAGTGCTAGGATTACAGGTGTATAGTCTCTATTTCAAATAGAAAGAGAAGACAGCCTGCTTTCTTTTTTTTTGTAGAGAGAGTCTCACCCTTGATAGAGTGCTGTGGCATCATACAGCTCACAGCAACCTCCGACTCCTGGGCTTAAGCGATTCTCTTGCGTAGCTGGGACTACAGGCGCCTACCACAATGCCCGGCTATTTTTTTGTTGCAGTTTGGCCAGGGCTGGGTTTGAACCTGCCAACCTGGGTATATGGGTTTTTATTCATTTATTTATGTAGAGACAGAGTCTCACTTTATTGCCCTCAGTAGAGTTCTGTGGCGTGGCACAGCTCACAGCAACCTCCAACTCCTGGGTTTAGGCGATTCTCTGTTTTTCTGAGACAGAGTCTCACTATGTCACCCTCAGTAGCTTACAGCTCATAGCAACCACCAACTCCTGGGATTAAGCGATTCTCTTGCCTCTGCCTCCCAAGTAGCTGGGACTACAGGTACCCGCCACCCACCACTACAGGCACCCACCCATTGAGTAGCCCTGGGACTACAGGTGCTCATCACAATGCCCAGCTATTTTTTGTTGCAGTTTGGCCGGGCTGGGTCAAACCTGCCACCCTTGGTATAGAGGGCTAGCGCCCTACCCCCGAGCCACAGGCATTGCGTGACAGCCTGTTTTCATAACTGCTAAAAATCAAAAGAGGAAGTGGGTGGTCAGTATTTTACCTGTTCTTATGAATATATTAAATATTTCCATTCTTTTTTTTCAGATAAAACTTTTAAATTCTCAATTTGTTCTTATCGTTGGGAATAATTCATTGTTCCGTTTAGTTTTTTTTTTGTGTGTTGAGAGATAGTCTCACTATGTCATCCTTGGTAGAGTGCCATGGTTTCATAGCAACCTCAAATTCTTGGGCTTAAGTGATTCTCTTGCCTCAGACTCCCGAGTAGCTGGGACTACAGGCTACTGTAGTAGCCACCATAATGCCTGGTTATTTTTTTGTTGTTGTTGCTATTGTTCTGTTGGAACCCACCAGCCCAGGTGCATGTGGCCGGTGCCCTAACCACTGAGCTATGGGTGCCAAGCCAGGTTTCTTTTTTTTTTTTTTTAAAGACAAGAGACTCATTTTGTTGCCCTGGGTAGAGCACCATGGTGTAGTATCTCATAGTAATCTCAAACTCTTGGGCTCAAGCGATCCTCTTGCCTCAGCCTCCTGAGTAGCTGGGACTACAGGCACCTGCCATGATACCTGGCTAGTTTTTTTACAGACAGGGTCTCGCTCTTGCTCAGGCTGGTATTTAACTCCTAAGCTTAAACAATCCACCCACTTCGGCCACCTAGGATTACAGGCATGAGGCACCACACCCAGACCCATATAATTTTTGGGGTTTTTTTTTTTTTTTGAGACAGTCCCTCAAAGCTGTTGCCCTGGGTAGAGTGCCATGGCATCATAGCTCACAGCAACCTCCAGCTCCTGGGCTTAAGTGATTCTCTTGCTTCAGCCTCCCAAGTAGCTGGGATTACAGGTGCCTGCCACAACACCTGGCTATCTTTTGGTTGTAGCTGTCATTGTTGTTTGGCAAGCTTGGGCTGGATTCAAACTCACCAGCTCTGGGATATGTGGCTGGAGGCTGGAGCCTTAGCCACTTGAGCTACAAGTGCCAAGCCAATTTTTCTGTTTATTATATTTAAATTACATGTATTGTGTTTTATTTTTATTTTTAATTATATAGGTAATATATGTGAATTGTAAACAAATTTTGCAATCTGTAAAACATACAGGTATAATCTAATCATAATTTCCTTTCCAAAGGAGCTACTGTGGCATTTTAGTATTATTTTGCGCTAAAAAGTTCTATGATCGGCTCAGCGCCTGTGGCTCAATGGGCTAAGGCACCAGCCACGCACACCTGAGCTGGCGGGTTCGAATCCAGCCCGGGCTCACCAAACAACAATGACGGCTGCAATCAAAAATTGGCCGGGCGTTGTGGCGGGCGCCTGTAGTCCCAGCTACTTGGGAGGCAGAGGCAAGAGACTCCCTTGAGCCCAGGAATTGGAGGTTGCTGTGACCTGTGATGCCACAGCACTCTATCCAGGGTGACAGCTTGAGGCTCTGTCTCAAAAAAAAAAAAAAAAATTATATGATCAATGAATATTTTTTTTAAAAATTCATCCATTAGGGCAGCGCCTGTGGCTCAGTGAGTAGGGCGCTGGCCCCATATACTGAGGGTGGTGGGTTCTAACCCGGCCCTGGCCGAACTGCAACAAAAAAATAGCCAGGGGTTGTGGCGGGCGCCTGTGGTCTGAGCTATTCGGGAGGCTGAGGCAAGAGAATCACCTAAGCCCAGGTGTTGGAGGTTGCTGTGAGCTGTGTGATGCCATGGCACTCTACTGAGGGCAATAAAGTGAGACTCTATCTCTACAAAAAAAAAAAAAAAAAAAATTCATCCATTAGATTTTCAGGCCTTAGCATAATTTTCAATTGCTTAAAAAAACATGTTGAAGTTACTTGATTTTGTTTATATTTTATTTACTTGTCTGTAAGTAGACAGAACTTTTTAAAAATACAGTTAATTCCTCAACTTGTATGTCCTTCCTCAAAAGCATCAACTATCTCAAGACAATGGATATTGCCTATTGTACCAAACATCTTTCAATTTCAGCTTCTGGAACATAAAATGGTGGGCCTGCATGTTTACTTGGATTGTAAGAAAAAACAGCCATAGGTAATGAAACCTTTTTCTCAGCGAGGACATATGTCTGCATAGCATTCACAATCACCTGGATTAATCGCCACTAATGCTCCTTGACCCCAAATCCTATCAAATTCACTAATATTTGTTCTAAGAAGATCAAAAATGTTGTAACAATACAATGAAATGGTTCCTGAAAAACTCTTCAAATATTGTGGCTCTAGGAATTTCTGTGATTGGTTCTTCTGAGTAAGAGAGATTCTGCTTTGTAAAAAATTCTCATACCTCGAGTTCACAAATTTCCACACCAAATACACTGTGTGCTAGGTCTGCAAACCATTTCATCTCAACTGCTTTGCCATGAAGAGGAAAAAATACCCTCTTTTTGCTTTTACCTTTAAGAAAAGTATCCAAATGCTTTTTTAATAACCTGTGTTATTTTTATCTCAAAGTCAGTTTCTGATAGAGGATTTCTCTGTTATATTCCAAACACTTCTTACTGATGTCCTCCTTCTTTTTTTTTTTCGTAGAGACAGTCTCACTTTATCACCCTTGGTAGAGTGCCATGGCGTCACACAGCTCACAGCAACCTCCAGCTCCTGGGCTTAGTCGATTCTCTTGCCTCAGCCTCCCGAGTAGCTGGGAGCACAGGCGCCCGCCACAACACCTGGCTATTTTTTTGTTGCAGTTTGGCTGGGGCCGGGTTTGAACCCATCACCCTCAGTAGATAGGGCTGGTGCCCTACTGACTGAGCCATGGGCGCCGCCCCTGTTGTCCTTATTCTTGATGAAATGCAATTCTGGGGTTCACCCACATGTCTTGCCATTCTTTCAGAGTTTTTCTGTATCTCAGTATCAGGGTACTCTTTAATGACAAGTAAAGTTTTTATAGTATGTTCATTTTTATAAGTCTCTAAGGCCTTGCTCACAGCAGGCTGCCTACCCAAATATTTCTATTCTTTTCCTTGTTACAGACCTGATGAGAATGACAGCTCTTAGAGTCATACAATAATTCTCAAAGATACTGTAATCCTATGCCTGAGTAAAAGATATCATGAAGTGACACAAAAACTACAAAGGGAGGACTAACGCCAGGTCATCTAGAAAATATGGATTCAAGGGAAAGCAGAGCCTTAGAGACTCTAAGAATGTGCAATTCAAAGCATTGATGTCTATGAGGTGTAAGTGCCTGAGTGTATTGTTACTCTCACTTTGCAATTTCTAAGAAAAACTTGTTCTATTTCACATATTAATACATTACTAAGTTAATGAACAACTTTATAGATAAACTAAACTTTTATAACAAAGTTACCTTGCCAGCATCACCTCCATGGGGGTAATGAGATCCTGGAGAATGTACAGGAGACCCAGTTGGAGACGCAGGAAGAATATTAATGATATCAGGGTCAAGATCATCTCCTGTATCTAACAAATCAAAGATAACCATTCCATCTGCTCCATCTAAACCAGGAGAAAGAAAAGAAATTAAATACTCCATTTTCTATACCCTACAGTCATTTACCAAAAAAGTTAAATGAATAAATTTTAAGGAAAATGGGTTAATTTAAACAGCATTTACTTAGTGTCTACCATATGCCAAATCTTGTGCTAAAGGCTGTATAAATAATCATGCATAAACAAGTATGTGGTAGTCTAAATAATGCCCCCCCAGATGTCCACATCCTAATTGCAGGAATCTATGAATATGTTACCATAAAGGACTTTGCAGATATGATCAAGCTAAGGATCCTGAGATGGAGAGATTATTCTGGATTATCCGGGTGGTTCCAATGTAATCACAGGGGTCCTAATAAGAGGGAGGCAGTAGGGTTAGAGTTAGTGCAGGGGATGTTATGATACTACACTGTGGCCATGAGCCAAAGAATGCAGGTGGTCTCTAGAAGGCAAGAAAACAAATTTTCCCTTAGAGTCTTCTGAAGGAATCAACCTTGCTGACACTTTGACTTTAGCCCAGGGAAACTCATTTTGGACTTCTGACCTCCAGAACTGTAAGATAATAAACACAGGTTGTTTTTAGCCACTAAATGTGAACAGGTGTATGCAACCTTTTTATTTCTTGGCCACACATTGGAAAAATAAGAGTTGTATAAAATACACAAACACTAATGACAGCCGTTATCACTTTTTGTGATATCCAACACCACAGATAAGCCAAAAATGTCCTCACAAAATCAGCATGTGGCTCACAGGCTACAGGTTGGACACCCCTGGTGTAATACTTTGTTATAGCAATAGAAAACTAACACAAAGCAGGGTGGTGCCTGTGCCTCAGTGGGTAGGGTGCTGGCCCCATTTACCGAGGCGAGGGTGGTGGGTTCAATCCCAGCCTGGGCCAAACCACAACAAAAAAATAGCTGGGCATTGTGGTGAGCTCCTGTAGTCCCAGCTACTCAGGAGGCTGAGGCAAGAGAATCACCTAAGCCGAGGAATTGGAGATTGCTGTGAGCTGTGTGACTCCACGACACTCTACCAAGGGTGATAAAGTGAGACTCTGTCTCTACAAAAAAAACAAAAAAAGAAAGAAAAAGAAAAAAGAAAACTAACACAAAGCAAACACAATATGTAGGAAATAAAAATGTGTTTAAAATGGGACTATAGGAGACCCCCTCCCCGCACCTTCCCCTCACTCCCCAGGGAATATGCTCCAAGACACTCTGCCCCCAATAGATGCCCAAAACTCTACATAGTGCCAAATCCATAAACCCTATATGTATTTTCCTAATCTTAAATACCTATAATAAAGTTTCATTTATAAGTTACACAGAGAGATTAACAATAATAATAAAATAGAACATATACAACATTGTACTACAATAAAAGTTATATGAATGTGGTCTTTCCTTTTACTTTTTAAAAATATCTTATTCTACTAAATCATGACTAATTGAAACCACAAAAAGTAAAACCACAAATTAGAGAGGATTACTATATTCATGATTAATACTCTATCCTTTGTTTATTAAATAGTCAAGTTATATAACACACTAAAAGAAGGAAGAGAAATACCCAGACTTGTGATTTTAGAGATGTGACATTCTTTAAGGTAGCTCAGAGTTACAACAGATTATTTTCTCTGCTACTAAAGAGAAATCTATAAGTCCACCTAGAAAAGTACTTTGTCCCCCCCCCCCAAAAAAAAGAAAAGTTATGTATAGTATCCCCTACTCTGGCAGTTTATATTATTATTTTGGTGAGTCAGGATTTTATTTATTTAATTTTTTTAATTTTATTTAATTTTGTTTTATTTTATTTTTAGAGATAGGGTTACCCAGGCTGGAATACAGTGGTAGATCATAATTCACCACAGCCTCAAACTATTGACTTTTGCTTCAGTCTCCTCCGTATCTGGGACTATAGATGTGGACCACTGCACCTGGCTTATTTTTTGTTTTTCTGTAGAGACAGAGTTGCCCAGGTTGGCCTCAAACTCCTGGCCTCCAGCAATCTTTAGCCTCCTGAAGGACTGGAGTGAGACACCGAGCCTGGCACAAATTGAGATATAAAGAGATAAAAAATCGGGCACCGACTGTGGCTCATCGAGTAGGGCGCCAGCCCCATACACAGAAAGTGGTGGGTTCAAACCCTCGCCTTGGCTGAACTGCAAAAAAGAAAAATAGCCAGGCATTGTGGCGGGTGCCTGTAGTCTCAGCTACTCGGAGCCTGAGGCAAGAGAATCGCCTAAGCTCAGGAGTTGGAGGTTGCTGTGAGCTGTGTGACACCACAGCACTCTACCGAGGGCGATAAAGTGAGACTCTGTCTCTACAAAAAAAAATACAAAGAGAGAGAGATAAAATGAACTTATATATAGGTTATTTCAAAAGCATAAGCATAAACCTGTACAAACGTTTTATGAACAACTATTACCTTTTAAAATAACTAAAGATTTGGAGAGTGGCTCATGCCTATTGTAATCCTAGGAGAATTGCTTGAGGTCAAGAGTTTGAGACCAGCCTAAGCAAAAGCAAGTCCCCCCCACCCCTTTCTATAAAAAAAGAGAAAAATTAGCTGGGCATGGTGGTACTGAGGCAGGAGGATCACTTGAGCTCAGGACTTTTGATGTTGCAGTAAACTATAATGATGCCACTACATTCTAGCCTAAGTAACAGACTGAGACACTGTCTCAAAAAAAAAAAATAAAATAAAATAAAAATGTAAAGATTATGAGATAATTCATAGCACCAATTCTGGTATCAATAAAGTAGAAAAGTGGGTGCATTAGTTTCCAGTTGCTGCTTTAGCAAATTTCACAAACTGTTGGCTTAAAACAACACGCATTTATTCTCTTATAGTTCTGGAGGCCAGAAGTCTAAGATTAGTTTCATTGTGCTGAAGTCAAGTTGTTGACAAGGTTGCACACCGCTAAAGGATCTAAGGGAGTATCTGATTCCTTGTCTTTTCCAGCATCGAGAACTGTATTCTTTGGCTCATGGCATTTTCCTCCATCTTCAAAGTCAGTGGCATAGCATCTTCTGAATTTGCTTTCGTCTGATGCCACCATACGACCTTCTCCTTTTCCTTATAAAGTCAAACCTCCCTCCACCTCCCTCTTATAAGGATACTTGTTATTATTGTTTAGGACCCATCAGCATAATCTAAAATAATCTCTTCATCTCAAGATCCTTAACTTAATCACATCTGTAAAGTCCACTTTTTGTAATATAAAGTAACATTCACAGGTTTCAGACATAGGACATGAATATGTTTTGGGGGCCATTATTCAGCCTACCAAAGTGGTCAAACTTAAAAATCTTTTAGGAACAATTCACCTACCATTGCTGGGATTAAAAGCTAAATCCAAATTTTCAGTGGTATAAGTAGCTGAAGCTACTTGTACAGAAGCAGAAGTAGGGAACACAAGTATATGAGTACATGATGTATCCTGTGGGGTATTTAACTGAGACGTCTGCATGTTTAGAGTAGTGCTTCTTCCAAATACAGAACCAGTTGACACAGAATCTGAATAGAGAATGAAAGGCATTTTCTTTTAAAAATGAAGAATAAATTTTATATAATACTCAAAAACTTAAGTGTATTAAGAATTATGATATAACTAAAGATAGCTAACCTGGCATAATAACAAAAGAGCCTTGAGGTTCCATAGCTACTAAGCAAGCACTCAAAATGCTGGGGGAGTCTGCAGCAGATATACCACACATTCTACACATGTCTTTGAGCCTTTTACTTAGAGATTGCAAGTTTCGACGACTCAGCAAACAGCTCCAATCTGTGGGCATCAATAAAAATACATATGCATATATATTCAAAGTAACAGCATTGTTAATACACTGCAGAACCAAAGTTAAAACATGAAAGAAATAGTACACGATTTTTAAATTAGTATATTCCTCAAACAAAAGTCATTTTCAAGCCAAAGTCATACTTTTGATGCTACTCAATATCCTTTTTGCTATTAACTTTAGTGTACACCACATTCAATTAGTATTTGTTGAATAGAGAACAAACTGAATAAGCGGAAAGTAGAAAAAAATCAAAGACGACAAATAACTGTGGTAATGACACTGACTGATATTAAAATTAAAAAACTGTAAAATGTCAGGCGGCGCCTGTGGCTCATCGAGTAGGGCGCCGCCCCATATACCGAAGGTGGCGGGCACCTGTAGTCCCAGCTACTCGGGAGGCTGAGGCAAGAGAATCGCCTAAACCCAGGAGTTGGAGGTTGCTGTGAGCTGTGTGACGCCACGGCACTCTACTGAGGGTGATAAAGTGAGACTCTGTCTCTACCAAAAAAAAAAAAAAGAAAAATAGTAAAATGTCATTTTAAATTTTGAATTAAGCCATTTGTCACCTAGACTATGTGGTTCCTCTTTAAAAACAAAATAAAAATTTTATTTTCTGCCTTTGTTTTTTTTTTTAATTGAGATAGAGCCTCAAATTGTTGCCCTCAGTAGAGTGCTATGACATCGCAGCTCACAGCAACCTCCAACTCCTGGGTTCAAGTGATTCTCCCGCCTCCGCCTCCCAAGTAGCTGGGACTACAGGTGCCTGCCACAATGCCTGGCTATTTTGTTGGTTACAGCCATCAGCGTTGTTGTTTGGTGGGCCCGGGCTGGATTCAAACCTGCCAGCTCAGGTGTATGTGGCTGGCGCCTTAGCCGCTTGAGCCACAGGTGCTGTGTCTCTGCTTTTTTTTTTTTTTTGAGATAGAGTCTCATTTTGTTGCCCTCAGTAGAGTGCCGTGATATCACAGCTCACAGTAACCTTTATCTCTTGGGCTTAAGTGATTCTCTTGCCTCAGCCTCCCATGTAGCTGGGACTACAGGCGCCAGCCACACTGCCTGGCTATTTTTTGGTTGTAGTTGTCGTTGTTTAGCAGGCCTGGGCCAGACTCAAACCCACCAGCCTTGGTTTTACATGGTTGACGCCCCACTCACTGAGCCACTGAGCCAATTTTCTGCTTTTTATTCAACATATACCTAGATGTGGTCTGAACAGCTTATGAATTAAGATAAAGCAAAATATAAATAATAAAAGCATAATTTTACCTTTTAATTCTCCATGACCAATCCTTCCTAGACGACCAATTACAACTCTCCATGGTAATGAACTCATTTGTACAAGTCCTAAGCACCACTCCCAAAGTTTCTGTAGACCAAATCTTCTAGCAGAACCTTTTTTCCGACGAGCCCTATTATATGGAAGAGACAGTCATAAACATTTCTAATATTTATATGACATTTCGGGAGAGCTCAAATTTGGGAAAAACTGGTCTCTTAATTTTAATGCTTTACACTTCACAAAAGTCCTCAATAAAAATATACATAAAATCATAGGCTTGGTAGCAAGTTTATGTTTTCTCAATATATAGAATAATATAATATAATATAATATATACTTAATTTTTTTTTAAGTGTCCACAAACCACTTCAATTCATTAGAAACAATGCTCTATACTAGCAAACTTTTTGGAAGAAACAGAATCGCACACTATTCCGCAAGCAAAAGTATCAGGGGATCAGACTAGTTCACAGCAACCTCAAACTCCTTGGTTTATGCGTTCTTCCTGCTTCAGCCTCCTGAGTAACTGGACTATAGGCACCCACCACAACACTCAGCGAGTTTTTCTGTTTTTAGTAGAGATGGGGTCTTGCTCTTGCTCAGGCTGGTCTCAAACCCTTGAGTTCAAGCAATCCTCCAGCCTCAGGCTCCTAGAGTGCTCAGACTATAGGCAGGAGACACTGCAAATTTTCTTTTTGAAGAGCTAATACTTTGAGTTTTGTTTTTTTTTTAGAGATAAGAGTCTCACTTTGTCGCCCTCAGTAGAGTGCCATGGCGTCACACAGCTCACAGCAACCTCTAGCTCCTGGGCTTAGGCGATTCTCTTGCCTCAGCCTCCCAAGCAGCTAGGACCACAGGCGCCCGCCACAACGCTTGGCTTTGTATTGAAATTTGGCTGGGGTGGCTCGGCGCCTGTGGCTCAGCGGGCTAAGGTGCCAGCCATGTAAACCCGAGCTGGCGGGTTCGAATCCAGCCTGGGCCCGCCAACCAACAATGACAGCTGCAACCCAAATTACAAAATAGCCGGGCGTTGTGGCGGGCCCGCTACTTGGGAGGCAGAGGCAGGAGACTTGCTTGAGCCCAGGAATTGGAGGTTGCTATGAGCTGGGATGCCACAACACTCTACCCAGGGCGACAGCTTGAGGCTCTGTCTCAAAAAAAAAAAAAGAAAGAAAGAAAGAAAGAAATTTGGCTAGGGCGAGGTTTGAACCTGCCATCTTCGGTATATGGTGCCGGCGTCCTACTCACTGAGCCACAGGCACTGCCCAATACTTTGTTTTATAGGTCAACAAGATTCTGTTTCAGTGATTTAACTTTGCTGCTACAGCACGAAAGCAGCCACAGATGATCCCTAAACAAACAGGAGTCACCGTATTTGGCCCATGTGTTGTAGTAGGCCAATCCCTGCTCTCTATGTAGATTGAAGAATGCCCAACAAAACACCACACTTGTAGGCCCAGATAATACTGTTGTATGCTTTCTGCATAGGTGTCCTTTACTAGGCAAGTAAGTAACACAAGCACCATGTAGCTGAGCAACAGCAGCTACCACGTGAGTACCAAAGCGCTGTGCTTTATTAGTTTATATACAACATTTCACTTCATCCCAACAATGCTATGAGATAAATAAAACCATACTCTACATTTTACAGATAAGTAAGCTGTAGCTCAGTTGGCTACTGTAATTTTCTCAAGATTACATGATCAGTAAGTGGCAGGGTTGAGAATTTGAACCCAGATCTCTGACTCCATCATTGTACTTTTTAACTATTAACTTGCTTCTACTTTATTCAGATAGTAAAATGGCAATAGTATCTTTTTCTACTCTCTTCCTCATCATTCACAGATAAGCAAGCATATTCTTTCCAAAGCTCACTCAATTAGCACAAATATCATATAAAAAAAACCAAAGGGTAGAATAGGAAGCACTGTTCTAAGATTTTTAATACAGTCAATAAATATTTATAAATAATACAAAATTAATGCTTCTACATTGTTTCTCTAGCAGCACTAAGGCCTAATAATCATTAAGTATTTCTGCATATAAACTATTTTTCTTTTTTCTTTTTTGTTAGACAGAGCCTCAAGCTGCCACCCTGGATAGAGTGCTGTGGCATCACAGCTCACAGCAACCTCCAATTCCTGGGCTCAAGCGAGTCTCCTGCCTCTATCTCCCAAGTTGCTGGGACTACAGGTGCCCGCCACAATGCCTGGCCATTTTTTGGTTGCAGCCGTCATTGTTTGGCAGGCCAGGGCTGGATTCGAACCCGCCAGGTCAGGTGTATGTGACTGGCACCTTAGCTCATTGAGCCACAGGCGTCGAGCCATAACCTATTTTTCTAAACTTAAAGTAATAGAATTTTTTTTTTTTAAGAGACAGATTCTCGTTTTATCGCCCCCAGTAGCTGTGGTGTCACAGCTCACAGTAACCTCCAACTCCCTGGCTTAGGCGATTCTCCTGCCTCAGCCTTCTGAATAGCTGGGACTATAGGCACCCGCCACAATGCCTGGCTATTTTTTGTTGCAGTTTGGCCGGGGCCGAGTTCGAACCCACCACCCTTGGTTTATGGGGCAAGCGCCCTACCCACTGAGTCACAGGCGCTGCCCAGAACTTTTATGTAATAAAGAAGAAAATAAAGAATAGAATACAAATCTTTTTTTTTTTTTTTGAGACAGAGCCTCAAGCTGTCACCATGGATAGAGTGCTGTGGCATCACAGCTCACAGCAATCTCCAATTCCTGGGCTTGAGCGAGTCTCCTGCCTCCGCCTCCCAAGTAGCTGGGACTGCAGGCGCCCACCACAACGCCTGGCCATTTTTTGGTTGCAGCTGTCATTGTTGTTTGGCAGGTCCGGGCTGGATTCGAATCCGCCAGCTCAGATGTACGTGCCTGGCGCCCTAGCCCGCTGAGCCACAGGCGCTGAGCCAGAATTCAAATCTTAAAACTGAATACCATTGCACAGATTTGATTTTCAGATTCTCCTGAGCAGTGTTCACTTGCTTTGAAACATGTTAAAATATTTATTAAGGCTTGGCGCCGGTGGCTCAACGGGCTTAGGCGCCAGCCATGTATACCTGAGCTGGCGGGTTAGAATCCAGCCCGTGTCCGCCAAACAATGATGGCTGCAACCAAAAATGGCCGGGCCTTGTGGTGGGCGCCTGTAGTCCCAGCTACTTGGGAGGCGGAGGCAAGAGACTCGCTTGAGCCCAGGAATTGGGAGGTTGCTGTGAGCTGTAATGCCATGGCACTCTATCCAGGGTGACAGCTTGAGGCTCTGTCTCATAAAAATAAATAAATAAATAAATAAATAAAATAAAATATTTATTAAATGATAACTCAATATCAGGCTAACTTGTTGTGTCCTACCTGCTATATCCTTTATAATTAACTTGCTATGATACACACTGCCAAGGAGAAATATAAGGAGGCCATTATTTTCAGAAGACACCTAAACATTTAAATGGTAAAAATTTCAGTCAACTATTTTATTTTTATTTTTTTGAGACAGTCTCACTTTGTGGCCCCCAGTGGAGTGCCGTCGTGTCACAGCGCACAGCATCCTCAGACTCCTGGGCTCAAGCAATTCTCTTGCCTCAACCTCCTGAGCATTTGAGATTACAGGTACCTGCCACAATGCCTGGCTATCTTTAGAGATGGGGTCTTGTTCTGCCTGGTCTTGAACTTGTGAGCTCTGGTGATTCATCTGCCCCAGTCTCCCAGAGGGCTGGGAATACATGAGTGAGCCATCGTGCCCAGCCCTCAATCAACTATTTTAGTAAATGAACTCAGTTAATTAGGGTCTGTAACTTAGATGGTATATGAGGAAAGTTTAAACATTCTATAGATGCTTTAGTAAATTAATTGCCGAAGGGCATTCTCATTCCATGTTTCAAAAATTTTCAGCTAAAATCACTGCCTCAACCTCTGTAACGCAGAATATCAGGATCTTAATCTTTTATTCTCACGTAAAAGAGATTAAAGGTTTTATTATTATTATTATTATTTTTGTATAATATAATTACTCTTCTGGGATACCAACATCAGAGGATTGCTTGAGCTCAGAAGTTCGAGACCAGCCTGAGTGAGACCCTGTCTCTACTAAAAATAGAAAAACTGAGGTAAGAGGATCATTTGAGCCTAAGAATTGGAGGAGGGTGCTGTGAACTATGATGATACCATGCACTCTACCCAGTTTGAGACTCTGTTGCAAAAAAATAAAAAATAAAATTATTCACTACAGAACACACTCACAATCCAAGTCTTAATATTTTAATGTATACAATCTTCGAAATGACTTTCTAGTCATTGAAAATGATAATGTGTGCATATATATGAATTTTTAAAAATGAGAGGATATGATACACTTAAGGAAATATAAGTACCTATTTGGAACATCGATGTTAATGATACAAGTTTCTAAAAGTTCTCCATACAGATCTGTACAAGATGCAAGAATCCACCTCTGATCATGTGATAAACAGTAGCCCACAAAAAGAACATTGTATTTCTGTCCAGCTTCTCCAAATGTTTCTCCTAGCTCTGTCTGTTTGTCCTTCACTGGAGCCAGAATAAAAGGAGGTGTATAAAGTCGAATACACTCTGGTCTCTGTAAAATAAAAAATTACGGTACTATACAATCTTAGAAAAATGTCTTATAGAAAATATAATTATCTACTCATTCATAAAATAATTGAAAATGAGAGGTAAACAAAGAATTTCACTTAGTTTTGCATAAAATCATAAAATGTATAGTCATTCAGTAACTTTGGGCAGGAAAAATATACTTACATCAGGACTTTTGAGAGCAGTTTCTAAGGCTAAACCTGGACCAAACCCAGTCAATGTTTTCACGTTGGTTGAAGTTGGAAGTGGTCTCCGACACTGGGTAAAGGCCGAAAAAGCCAGGGATTTTAAATGTTGAGTATAGATTTGTCTATCCTCATGCTTCACAGGTTGCAACAAGTACTGACAAGGAATAATCTAAGAAATATAGGCAAATGTTACAAATGTTAACTTTCCAACACAGAATAAAAGCAATTGTGGGTCTAAAACTCTAAAACCACTTTACTGGAACATCTAAACAAAACCTAATGTAAATAATAATTTAAAGAATTATGTTTCCCTACCCATAAGATATCTTTTTAGTAGTAAATTTTAACCAATGGGTCCTGAATAAAGGACTATTTTAAAATCTTTAATTTTCTACACAGTGGTTACACTAATACTACCATTAACTAGTCCTATTATAGTATATAAAATAAAGAATTCAAAATTTCTTCAAACAAATTGTGACTAATTTCTTTCTACTGGAGAAATATTTCATGGGTGTAATGCAATCTTTTTATTTCCTATTACTACTGTGGTATGGTATGATTTTTAACATTAACCTTTAATAGGCTCTCTTTAAAAAAAGCTCTCTTAACATTTCACTATGTCGCTTAAAGTAAAATCAATATAACAGAATCTGGCTTTTAGATAACCAATTTGAATACAGAAGAGTAATATCTCAAACTTCTAACAACAAACTGCTAAATACACGTGTAACTCACAACATTTATCACTCTTACCTGTACAGAAACAGTACTCTTGATATGTGGAGGAAGAGTCTGGACCATTTCTAGAAAGCATCGAAGTAGCCCCAAAGTCCATACATTAGAAGAGTTAGTGCTCTCATCTTTATTTTCATATGTAAAGGGATCAATTATATAAACAACAATTGCCGGTGGATAGGTTATGGCATGTGAATCACCATCTGTGGGGATTCCTACTTTATCCCAGTCCATCGTGCTAAAATTTGAGGTAGAAATAAGAAAAAAAAGTTGTACTTGAGGTAACATCAAAGCAGGTTCTTAATAACCTTTTCCCTCTCTTGTGGGAGATGTCAGAGAAATTCTTTGAAAATGGAGGGGGTTTCCTTCTCCCCAAAGTGACCCATAAGCATGTACATGTAATTTCAGTGTACAAAGACCCCTGCATTAATAGACCTAGCCTTTAAAGGAAATAAAGGGCCAAACATGGTGGCTTACGCCTGTAATCCTTAACACTCTGGGAGGCCAAGGTGGGTGGATTGCTTGAGCTCAGGAGTTCCAGATAAGCCTGAGCAAGAGTGAAAGTAAAAAAAATAGAAAAACTAGCTGGGCACTGTGGTAGACACGTGTAGTCCCACCTACTGGGGAGGCTAAGGTAAGAGGATTGCCTGTGCCTGGGAGTTTGAGGTGTCTGTGAGCTGTATGATGACACTCCCACACTCTACCCAGAGTGAGACTCTGTTGGGGAGAGGGTGAGAAGAATAAATGGGCACAATACAAGGGTACTGCTACACCTCCTGGGAGTGGGACTCAACTACAACAGGGACTTTACCTAACAAATGCAAACATTGTAACCTAACTGTTTGTACCATCATATTAATACCAAATATCCTTTTTTTTTTTTTTTTGAGAGTCTCATTTTGTCACCCTTGGTAGAGTGCTGTCATGTCATAGCTCACAGCAACCTCAAACTCCTGGGCTCAAGTGATCCTCTTGCCTCAGTCCCTGGAGTAGCTGGGACTACAGGCATCTGTCACAACTTCCAGCTATTTTTAGAGATGGGGTCTCACTCTGGCTCAAACTTGTCTCGATGCCCAGCTACTTTTTCTATTTTTTTTAGTTTCACTCTTGCTCAGGCAACCCACCCACCTCGGCCTCCCAGAGTGCTGGGATTACAGGCATGAGCCACTGTGCCCAGCCCAATATCTTTTTTGTTTTGTTTTGTTTTGTTTTTGAGACAGTAGAGTGCATCATCATAGCTCACAGCAACATCAAACTCCTGGACTCAAGCAATCCTCCTACCTTAGTTTTTCTATTTTTAGCAGAGAACGGATCTCGTTCTCGCTCAGGGTGGTCTAGAACTCCTGAGCAAGTGATCTACTCACTTTAGCGTCCCACAGTACTAGGATTACAAGTGTGAGCCACCATACCCAGCCAAGAAGAAAATTCTTAAAATCACAGAGTATCAGAAACAAAACATTGGTTAACACCTAAGAGATAAAACTGATGCAAAGATAATTCTCTTAGTTTGAGACCTATCCCAAATAGCTGCTCAAAATCACAAAGCTGGCTAGAAGCAGAGATAGAGTAGAACAAGTTTTCAGACCTAGTCAATGGAAAAAAAAATAATAAAAAAAAATAAAAACAGAAAGGGGTGGCGCCTGTGGCTCGAAGGGGTAGGGCACCGGTCCCATATGCCGGAAGTGGTGGGTTCAAACCCAGCCCCGGCCCAAAAAATAAAAATAAATAAATAAATAAATAAATAAATAAATAAATAAATGGATGAATAAATAAAAACAGACCTAGTCAATGGTCTATAATTTTAAATTATATACATGTATAGCATATTTCATAACTTTAGTGATAAATAAGCTTCATTATTTGATGGGTGCTTTGATTTTTTAACTTCTAATCTAGGTACTCGAGATGGGTAGATCAATCTGGGTAATAGTTTGATTTTACCCACATACGAAGGGTATAAATTTGGATGTAATTGCATCCTAGGTAGTGACAGATATAACTAAGCTTGGGCTAACCTAATGTATAAATCAGAAGCTCATTCAACACCTTCATCATAAAAGGAATGAGAACTGCCATCATCATAAATAATTTGGAATTTGGCTTGGCACTCGTAGCTCAGTGGTTAGGGCACTAGCCACATACATTGGGGCTGGTGGGTTCAAACCCAGTCCAGGCCTGCTAAACAATGCTGACAACTATAAGAACAACCAAAAAATATTGCCAGGCATTGGGGCAGGGACCTGTAGTCCCAGCTACCTGGGAGGCTGAGGCAAGAGAAATGCTTAAGCCTAAGAGTTGGAGGTTACTGTCAGCTGTGACACCATAGAACTCTACCAAGGGTGATATACAGTAAGACTCTGTCTCAAAAAAAAAAAAAAAGGACTCGATGTGTAAAGTATTTAATGAACAATCATATTACAGATAAGAAAACGTGCTCAGAAAGTTAGACTGTTCCCAAAGTCACAAAGCTAGTAAATAGCAGAGCTGAGATTCAAATCTTGTTAAGAAAGCCTCTGAACATGTGGCTCAATAGTATCTTCTCTGCCCAGCACAGTGGCTCATGCAGTTAGGGAGGCTGAGGCAGGTAGATTGCCTGAGCTCACAGGTTCAAGACCAGCTTGAGCCAGAGCCTCAAGCTGTCACCCTGGAGAGAGTGCTGTGGCATCACAGCTCACAGCAACCTCCAATTCCTGGGCTCAAGCGAGTCTCCTGCCTCCGCCTCCCAAGTAGATGGGACTATAGGCGTCCGCCACAAGGCCCAGCCATTTTTTGGTTGCAGCCGCCATTGCTGTTTGGCGGGCTCAGGGGCTGGATTCGAATCCTCCAGCTCAGGTGTACATGGCTGGCACCTTAGCCCGTTGAGCCACAGGCGCCGAGCCAGAGACCTCATCTCTTAAAAAACAAATAGCTAGGCTAGGCGCCTGTAGCTCAAGCCATACACCAGAGCTGGCGAGTTCAAATCTGGCCTGGGCCTGTCAAATAATGACAACTACAACCAAAAAAAAAATACCCGGACATTGTGGCAGGCGCCTCTAGTCCCAGCTATTTGGGAGGCTGAGGCAAGAGAATCACTTAAGCCCAGGAGTTGGAGGTTGCTGTGACACCATAGCACTCTACCCAGGGCAACAGCTTGAGGCTCTGTCTCAAAAAACAAAAAACAAATAGCTGGGCATTGTCATGGGCGCCTCTAGTCCCAGCTACTTGGGAGGCTGAGGGAAGAGAATTGCTTAAACCCAAGAGTTGGAGGTTTCTGTGAGCTGTGATGCCACAGCACTCTACCAAGAATGACTAAGTGAGACTCACTCTCTCAAAAAAAAAAACAAAAAACAAAAAAACTGTCTTCTCAATCACTGGAGTGATTTGCACAGGGACAGCTACTTGACAGTTATGTCACAGAAAAAACTCAAATGTCATAATTATACTGCGTAAATGGCTTTAAGGTCTTAAATTCTGATCCTGAGATTCTAGGATTCTACGATAAAAGATTTTATGAATAGTTTTCATTATAATTTTTATACATATTCAACATTATAAAAACAAAAATTTCAAGAATAAGATAAGAATAGCCGGGCGCTGTGGCGGGCGCCTGTAGTCCCAGCTACTAGGGAGGCTGAGGCAAGAGAATCGCTTAAGCCCAAGAGCTGGAGGTTGCTGTGAGCAGTGTGACGCCACGGCACTCTACCCAGGGCGATAAAGTGAGAC